>OMKI01057127.1:20374-43326 GCA_900302315.1 Phycis blennoides | reverse complement strand
AGAACAACTTGGTGATGAAAGAGTTGCTGTCAAACTGCCATATTGCAGCAGCAGATGGGCAAAAGCGGACTTAAGGAAGCAAACGTTCAACGGAAAAGTACTTAAAAAAGAAGATAAAGTTTACCTTCTTCAAACCAGGTTGTCCTAGAGCTACGTACACCATAAAATAATGAAGAGCTAGTATACACATTTTTCTTGAATTCCCCTAAAGCATTGGGGTACCTTAATAGTGTCTTAAAATGCCAAACCCAGGTTGTGTGCACATATTCAATACAAATCTGCACTGGTGGTGTGACAAAGTAAAAAAATAAAAAGACAAATGTCGAAACTTTTAAATCTTCCCAACAAACAAATGCTAAAACCATAAAATAAAACCTCACAAAGTGAAGACAAAATTAAAGATTTTGAATCAATTGGACAGGACAATAAAATGGTTATGGCAGTTGCCCTTTCAAAATGTTTGTCAAACAAGTATTGAACAAAGAGCATTGCTGTGATTGGATAAATGCTCTTACCCTTAAGTGCCATTACAATGCATTGCCTATTAATGTATTATTTTAAAGCTCAATAGAAACACAAGCTTCTAATTATTAGTCAGACAAAATCCCTACTTCTAAAGATTCAAATGGCATAAGCAAAATGCCATTGCAAAGAATATCTAGTGGCAAAGAGTTGCCAAACTTGTGTAAATAATGTGAATTTAAAATAAACTTTTTTAAGTCAACTTCTCCCCTTTGAAAAAATGTGGACGCCAAGTAGGCGAGTGAAGTGGAGATTGTTCAAAGTTTGCCCTCACAAGACCAAACCAGGGGCTACCTACCACTGTCATCAAACTGCTGCTTTTAAGAGTTAAGACCGACATGAGCATCCTTTCCACTTGGTCAGCATCCAAGCCACTCCCTTGTCCCACAAAGTGCACCGTGACTTTGGCTCACCAGCTACGCATTAAAACCTTCTGCTTCTCTGAGACCTAACCCATACTGCGTCGGGACCAATAGCATACAATTACATTGGCATCAGGAAAATATGGTTTTAAGTCACCTGCCTCAAGGTAGAGAACAAATATCACAGCTAAAATGATCCTGCTATTAAAACAATAATAATCTAGGACATAGTAAAAATAAAAAAAACCAATAACCCATAGTTTCTATTAGAGAAATAAAAATGAGGAGGTATACCATTTCGAGATGGCTGAGATTCCTTTCTTCTTTCTGTTTGCATATTATTAAAAGTAGTATACTTTAAAGATGTAAATGAATAGATCCATAGTTGTTCCTGCTGTGCTGAAATCATAAAGATACATTTTTTGTCTCTGTAAAACAGACTATTAATCTATAGGTCCCCTACCACCGCCACCCACCCACCCGAAGAACAACAATACACATAATAGTGAAGTAGTTAGGTATAGAACTTCCATCAGAATAATGAACACTGCAAATGACTGAACTGTATGAGGATAGCTCAAATAGCGTTTAAAATCCCCACACCTTGGTCACCAGAATGTGAGCTCCAGTAGTGATATGAATGCTGAAAACATGTTGCAAAACCCCGAAACGTGGCCAGAGAGCCAGCACAAATCATGTGTTGAATGTCTAGAGGGCAGGTCTCTTAAGCGGATTCCTTGCATCTGTCCAATACAAATACACGTTAGCTAACAATTCGTATGCATTCATACCATAGCACCTTCTTCGTCGACAATTCCACCTGGCTGACCGTGAAAACATTTGAACAAAGGACTTAGTCCATAAGCCATACAATCAGCAAGGAATATTTCACTTTAAGTATCAAGGCTTTGTGTTGAGGAAAATGCTCTGTCCAGGTTTTGGCAATGGAAAACAAGCAACCTAACAATTACAAACCAAACAGACAAAAAAAAATAACACAAAATGGAACCAAAACAGATTTTAAAATTTGAACACTTCGGTTCCTCGTAGGTTCTTGGCTATGAGGTAGAACCTGGTGGAGTTTCGTAAAGACTGTCATGAATATGTAGTTGTAAAATGAGGTATTGAACGGATATGTCACACGAAGCGTTGCACTGTCAGAAAAATCATTCCTTGTGAGTAAGTGGCCGCCTTATGGCCACATGTGCAAAAACAGGTCAGGTAAAAAGATGATATGACAAGCATCTTACCAGAGCTTTCACATTATCAATTATTGCAACATGCCTATATAACTCTGTAATTATGTTTTTAAAAAACATGGAAAGATTAAAAAAAGAAAACAAAAAAGGGGGCCTTGATTATTGGGACCTCCTTAAAAATTGTAAATCGTTAATCCCTTTCCTTTGAAATAATCAAACTTCAAAAAAGCACCCATTGTTCCTTTGAATTCAACAATCGACTTTCACAAAATGGACAGTATCCCTTTATGCAATATTGAACCAAAGTTGAGGTTGAGGAGAAACAAAAAAGGTTAAGGTTAAAATTGAAATATTTCTTAAAGCTTCCTTATCCAAAAGCGTGGCCTAATAATCACATCCGGACGCTTGAGCTTCTTCTGGGCTGCACTTGGCGCTCTCCTCCGCATCGTTGGCCTGCGCCTCCTCTGTGTACTGGCCGTCGAAGGCCATCCTCTCCGAGCTATCCTCTGGGTCCTTCTGAACAGAACTCCCCTCCGGAGAGTCCACATGGTTGCTTCCCTCGGACGCCCCCAGGTGCTTCTTCCTCAGGTGCTGGTTCAGGGTGCCCTGAAATGGGAAGCATTTGCCACAGATCTGGCAATGGAACGGCTTGTTGTCCGTATGGCCACGTATGTGGTACTCCAGCTGGTCTTTCCTTGTGTACTTTTTACCACAGAACTTGCACACGAATGGGGTGATTCCCATGTGCAGGCGCATGTGGCGGTCCAGGCTGCCTTTCTGATTGAAGGTCTTTCCACAGTAAATGCAGATAAGTCTCTCATTGTACGGGTACCACTGGCTCCGCAGGCTACGCTCTCGCACGTCATTCTCCAGACTTGCAGACCCCAGGGCCGGCTCAACATCTTCTGAGCCAGGTTTGACGCGACTCAGCACCGCGGCGGGGATGGCCAGAGGACGCTTGGCCCTCGCTCTCCCGCCTCTGTAGCCACTGAGTATGGAGCGAGAGGGACTGGAGCCGCTGAGGCTCACGAAGCAAGGGGAGGACAGCCCTGAGTAAGAGTAGGCAGTGGACTGGATGACCGGCCCATAGGAGCCCACGCTGACGGCCAGAACCTGCTCCCCATCCACCATTTCTGTGTGGTATCCATCATCACCAGCAGAGGAGCTGTCAGAGTAAGAGGGCCTGTCTGTCTTCTCCACCTTGACGTGGACGTCTGTCACTAGCCCGTCCTTGCCAATCAGCTCCACTTGTTCCATTTCTCCTTCAATGGGGGCGTCTTGCTCCGACACATCATCACTGCTACCTCGGTCGGACTGGCCTTCCTCTTGCTGCTGCCTTATCCTGGCTGGCCCTTTCACTGACAACTCGCCGCGAGCCTCCACAAGGCCTGCCTGGCTTGGTCGGGAGTAATACGGGGGGGAGATCTGGGTAGGGTTCACAAAGAGGTTGCTGTCGTTGACACCGTTGGGGCTGCTCTGGGAGCCGTCCTTCTCTGGGCTGCCGACTGGGAGGCTGATCTTGGAGTGAATGGTCTCCAGGATTTGGGTGCACTTGTCAATAATGGCCTGCATCTGCAGGAAGCTGGCAGCGGTGAGGAAGCTGATGACATCCTTGAGCTGCAGGGACATGTGACCAGTATAACAGAAGCCCAGGAGCTGCTCAAACACCTCGGGGCTTTTGATGACCGAGATGGAGAGGCCACTCATGGTGCTGAGGGCCGAGTGGTCACGGAAATAGGGCGAGCTCGCCGCCAGCACCGCTTTGTGAGCGCGAAACGGCTGACCCTGAATGTGAACGATGATGTCACACAGCTTCCCTTGCAGCCGCAGTTCATTGAGCTGGCTCAGGACAGTGTTGCTGAACTCAGGCACGTCAAACTCTATGTAGTTGCTGCCCTCGTCCATGTCTTGGATGTATCTCTCCAGTGTGTCGGCAGCCTGTTAGAAAGACAAAAAAAAGGTGCAGAAAAGGAAAACGATGAGTGGCAAACGAAATCTTTATTTTTAAGATATGATAATGATGTCTCAGGAGTCCTCGTTTACATCTAAGAGAATTAAGATGAGATGAGAAGAAAGTGGTGCCTACTTGATCACCCCTTAAAATATACAGTGGTTACAGGGGAGTAACACAGAAGGCAGTATTGCAGATAATTATTCCGAATCAAGCTGAGGATGACAGCAGTAGTGCAGTAAATCAGGGTGAATGCTTAATTTCCAAAACAGAACCTTTCACAATTAATATTTAAGCTTTCCATATACATAATTTGCTAATGTTTATTTCATCGAGTCAGAGAGAGCCAAGAACAAAAGACACTGTTTATCGTTCCCAATGTTCCATCATGCCGACATGGTTCAGAACAAACTTTGACATTTACATTTACACTTAGGGCATTTAGCAGACGCTTTTATCCAAAGTGACTTACAAAAGTGACTTTTACCTGTACGAACATCCACCATCCACTAAAAATAAATAAGTATTAAAATAAATATTTGAAGAGAGATTGGCCTGTACTAAATGTTGAATCTCTTTCCCTTCACTAGGTTCTGTTCAGCCTGTTCTACAAAAAACTACCCTGACTATACATCTAAAAAGTAAAAAACCTGACACACCAGATTTTTGTTTTCACATTTTGTATAATTGAATCAACAGAAGAAATATCATAGTATTTGTTCATGATTCAGATGTGAGGAGACGTCTGTTAGTGTCGTGGAAAAAACCGTATCTAACACTTAAACTGAAGAAGAGAAGTTCGAGAGAGAGTCAAGGTCTGAAGATGTAAGACTTTATTATCACTTGCAAGAAGTAATAACAGAATCTGAGTTGGTTTGCCAAAGAACTCCAGAGCCGCTCCCGGACCCCTTCTTTTATCCCCCTTTCTGTAGGTCCGGAACGTACATCCGTTCATCTGTTTACTCCTAATAAGGATCCCTTCTTTTTACTCCTACACTTAAACCAGGCCATACAATGAGGATGTTTGCATTACCAAACCTTCCCTCGCCCAAACCAGGCCATACAATGAGAGGATGTTTGCATTACCAAACCTTCCCTCGCCATATGATTTACGGCCAACACAGCACTTTTCCCTATCTGCTACCTGTGTTTAGATTACAACACCATGTGCTTGATGACCCCCGATTCAAGCACACTTACTTCGTTCATATAGCATATGGGCAAGATAATGGAATGTTCTTTCTTATTTAATAGTAGAATATAATGAACTTATTTATTATAAATGTATAGTAAATAACTAGTACATTTCTCCCATATTAGTCACGTCCTGAAATAGGCACCGCACTTCAAATGCTTCAAATATGGTTGTCTGATGTTCACTATTGAGAAAAGTATTTATGAACATACTTTCTGACAGAACCATCATATTACTATAGTTTCACAAAAGTTATTAGTTTGGTCACCAAGGAGGTTAGTGCAACTAAACATACATGGGATATAAAAGTGGCAAACAAAATGATGTATCAGATGAACAATTGCGATTATATATTAAGCTGTTTTCCTAGGTAAATACAAATGATCAGACTAAACATTCTCAAAACTAAGCCTGCATCAATTGACTTCCCTCTCACACTGGCAAAAAAACTATCTTCTGTGCGTTCAAGCACGTGTCAACAAATTGACAGTGTGAATGTCTTCTGCCAAGACACCTGCACACCAAAACCAGAGTCTAGTCCTGGCACATGACAGAGGCAGCAAAACTGACACAAAAAGGGGAGTGTTGTTTGATTTCAAACTGCTTTTACTTGCAGCAACGATGCAGAGCATGTCGGACATATCAGGGAAGTTTGCCAAAACCATCAGCACTCAATTGAGCTCGGCTGAAAGGTTGCCAGAGAATGTGTGCTCGGTGGTTGAGATGAACCCTCTATGGGTCACATGTATGCCTCACGTGGGGAAAACCAACCACGATGCAGCGGATCTAATGAAAACTCCACTTTCACACCAAGCAATAGGCTTAATTTACTTGACCCAGCTCGTCTACCTAAAGCATGTTGTTCTAACAGCCATTAAAAACCTTGAGCAGCATTTGACTTAGAAGGACTGTGACAGCGTTACAATGGCTTGGCTGCGGTTGTAAAATGGATGCAACACCAACGAATAGTCAACAGCTTAGAGATGCCACTTGGAACACTAAAAAGACATGAAAATGTGATATGGGAGGAATGAAAGCCAGCAGGGGGAAAAATGCTTTCTTCTACATCAGCAACATTTTGCCCATTTTGTAAAACAGCTTATGGGGCGAACTGAGCAAGAATTGCCTAATAAGCAAAGGATTGTAGAGGCATTCAAATAAAAAAATATGGTCTATGTAGGGCTGCTACAAACTGTAATTGACAAAATGAGTAAAAAAAACAAAAAAACAAACACAAATTCAAAGTGGCTTGACTCCCATCCCTTTCCTGCGTTTCACTAAGACCACATGCAAATCCTCACATTTCAGGTATTTTGTGTCAGCTGAGTTGTTACTGTAGCACAATTTCCACAAACACCCTTGACTATAATGCAGACTTTAGTTGAACATTTGTGGGTAAATAAATATTTTTCTGCACACATGTGGCAGAACCGTTGTCCTTGGGCAATATTCAGTAATATGTCCATGGGCCAATAAGCTGATCACCATGTGTGATGTGGTGTTACGGCAGTAAGAGCTTCATGGGCCTACGGTTTGATTCTCAACTGTATTTTAAGTCGCAATGTAATGGATGAGATGAGCCCCTCCCAGTTATTGGCAGGAGCCTTTCAGAACTCAAAATGGTTAAGTTCAGTGCACTAACTTGCTGTGCAACTGTGTGACGCAAACTAGCGTAGCTGGGCTGGGTGGGTGGCGTAAGTGTAGACAGTGAGCTTACAGTAAGAAACAAAGAGAGGTTCAGGCTGGTCATCATTGTGTTCATTCATTGTACAATATATCAGTTATACAATGTGATTTTAACATTACTAAAATCCCTATTGATCAGTTGAAACATTGCAACCTTAATTAATTTCACACAAAATAAATTGTTGTGGCAAATAAATTGTAGACATCTGATTGCTGCTGGTGTTAATGTTAATGTAGTGTGGAGTGGTAGTTTTTGCTACCATATGATCTGTTCCAGCCACAGCACAGAGTACATAACTGTCATTACCTAGCCAGTCTGCTGGCAGGTAGAGAGCAACAAGGAAACTTTCTATCCCTGGCTAAAAAGCATACACTGCCAAAGTTGGCTACAAATCACAGCTAAAAGCTAACAATTTGATGTGAATCTGGCACCATTGTTATTGGACAGGCTCATATTGTTTGCACCTTGATTGAGCTAGCCGAAAAGGACGACAACAACTATAATTTGTGCCAATCACAACTGTTTAGTGGCCAACAGAAATGGTTTCGGCCCAACATGGAAACCTTTTGGTTGCCACAGACACAGGATTGTCCTACCTATAGGCATAGTTCAATGCATAACCAGTTTGGCATACAAAAAAACCTCCCAAGATCTGTTATCCAATGCATCCATGGTAAATCAATCTGATGATGCAATGTTCATAGTTGTGTTTATCTTCAACTGGTATGTTTACAATAGGCGCATGCTTCCTGAATCTGCACACTATATCTTGGACTGTGTGGATCCTCTTTCAAACAGTGTATTTGAATTTGGAGTCCCCTGCATGGCAACAGCTGCAAATGTTGCATTCAGGTGATGGATTTACCTTTTGTGCAAATTAACAACATATCCTTTAGTGTAAACACGGTTTACATGATATAATCTTAATAATTAATATACGTTCAGCAACAACAAGCTTATCATTTTACATTTCAAAATGGTATTCACTATTTTAATACGGTCAGGTGAAACCTAACCATATTCATACAAGCAACTTGTAATTATAGTTGGCTTCTACAGCAATAACTCTGCATTTCGTTTCTTGAGTTTCTGTATTGGTTTGAAATATACGCTGTATACATGCGTAGTCATCATATAATAATAGCCTATAGCCATATTGTCATGTCAACCACATGCTTGGCTGCAGTAAAATAAATTGTGCATTGCTTCTCATGTTTGCAATCCATAATAAATCCCAATCAAGGTGTTATTGATTATGACTGGAAAGACATCCACTGAACAAACCCTTTCCCAAGAGATAGGTGAGTTTAACAACAAAAACTGGAAATCCTGACACAGCCACTTCATTCAGGTTGAAGTTTCGAACTTCCCTAACCTGCTTTCTGGAACCGGTTCAAGTAGCCCTGTCTCTCTCCACCCACCCCCTATATTTGAGATACCTTCAAGATAGGCCGCCTATTGCTCAATCAGCAGCAAAAAAAAAAAAAAACCAGTGGGTGGCTCAAATGGAAACATATTTTATAGCCCATCCTTAAGAGAACCATGACTATAAAAATGCAGTTTAACAGGTGCTAGCCATAATGCCAACACATGCAAAACAGCATAATTAGTTTGGCTCCTGTCTGTACCTGTATGCATATCCTATGATTCCAAATAGTAACCTTCAATATGCAAGATGCACAAAAAAAGTTGGTTATGTGTAGTTACTGAGAAAATGTAAGTAATGACTCAAAATATAGTTGATGGGTGGGTTTAAACACAAAGACAAGTGTAGATGATGGCATATAGCAGGTGCAGCAGGTAACCTCTCACAATCCTCCATGTTGTCCCAAATACTGTGAAGTCCACAATGTTTATACAGTATTATGGTAATGAGAACCAGGTTGACAGCAAGATGTCTTCCAGGGTTGGTTATGTATGGCACTTAATTCACCTTTACCTAAACGTCAAAATACCTGGACTCATCCACTCCATCTACTAAATTAAGTTTTGCTCCATTAGACAGGCTTGACAACGACTGCTTTATAATGCAATGTTATAGCACGTTAGAACCAATAATATGCCAGCATACTGATTAGCAAATATTTGAGGGCTAAAAGTTTAAAACGACCAATAATCCTGAGCCAACACTCTTGCCAGTCTGTTTGAATATTCTCTATATACGTTTGCTTCAAATATGGTCTCACTGCGACGATATTATCCTTTGCAATTTACAGTTACTTTGCAGGCAGGATTTCCAGAGTTATCTCGCAGGGCCGAACTCCAACTGGGGCGCCAGAGCGAGCAGCTGGCTAGTCAGCCGAGCACCAGGCAGGCTTTCCGGACTAATGGCCCAACTTTTATTCCAAGATATGTCCGCCGCCGAACTCGTTAGCTGGCCTATATGTAGTCGTACATAACCATATATTTGTTTGTTATCATTTTTGTTTTTCGCGGATATAACATCGAAGGCGGACAAAAACACATCACAGTTGTCATAAGATATGTCAAGCTGGCTAACGCTAGCGTACCGTAGCCCTTGTCCGTTAGCCGTGGCGCTAGCTCTAGCATTCAGTGCTACGTTGTTAGCGAGTGACTGCTAACGTAAGCTAGCATGCGAATGTAGCCTGTGTTTTATCCGTAAACTTACAAAAGGTACAACCAAACGCCCACTCGAACGCTGCGGTAAACAGCCCAAGTCGATGGCGGACCCGTCGGAACTTACCGTCTTGCAGATCAAATGTTGTCCATTCCCCCACTATTTCGTTTCACTACAGCCAGGCCTCCCCCCCCACTCCAGTCCAGATGTGTCAGATAGTTGCTGCTGCAATTTTTTTTCATCAACAGGAAGTGTTCTTTTGGGTCTTAGCATTCATTTTATCTGTGTGTTTTACGGCAGCCCCTCCCTTGCTCTTGGCAGTGTTTTGCACAAAGACATTATGTTATAGAATGACGTGACGGGTGGCTCTCGACTTGTTTAACCCTTGATACTGCATTTCCATTTCCCTATTACACACTTTGCATAAATACGCTGTTCCGTTTAATCTAAACGAAAGACAATTATGCTTATCAACATAGGTGCCTCTATATTTATAAAGTCGTACTATAGCCTACTTGACAAGTTTCACTTTATACTTACAAGTGAAACGCTGAATAATTAATATAAACATTTAATATTCATAAATTGAGTAGGTTTAGCAAATTTGTCATTTTGAAACATCCGGATTTTTTAATACCACGAACATTAAAACCCCGTTATCATTCCTACATTAAATGTTACAATTTAAGGGTTAAAAATAAAGTTTCAAAGCGTATCTGTCACTTAAATGACTGCATACCTTTACCTTTAGCACCTTTTCTATTCGCAAAGCAATTGCGTATCTGTAATTGTCATTCAAAGATTAATAATAGGTTCGATCTTCAGTGATTTAAATGACTAAAGGCTACCAAGAGTGCCCAAATCCAACAATAAGTCTCAAAAATGTTGAACGTAAAAACTACTTAAATGCCATTAAGAAACACGGGTATGCTTAACGCTCATGTAACAATTATGGTTTCTACATCTTAATGGCATATTATATAATTTCAATAATAAAGATACATTTAGCAACAACACGCTTATCTGTTTATAGGTCTATTCTTCAGTGGTAGGCTATGCACTCTTCTAATATTGTTAGGTGAAAATCCACACTTATCTTCTTCTGCATTATTTCTGCACCCTTTTTCTTTCGTTCGTTTCTGTGTTGTTTTTTAATATATGCTGCAAACATGCACAGTCATCACACCGAAGCCGCCATCGTCATGTCAACCACATGCTTGGCTGCAGGAAATACATTCAAAATAAAAAAAAATACAAAATCATCTCTGTGTTCTCCACACAGTGGCGCCAAAGACTATGATGAATTGTGATGACCAAGCATGAAGTTTACGACGAAATGTAAACTATAGTCTTCTTTTTTGGTTCAACAGATTGTATATATGATATACTATGGCTAATATAATCATTGGCTATTTCTGTAATTGGATGTTTGAAGTGTGCTTACTGACCTAAAATATCCGCCATTTTTTTCTGAAGTAAAATAATGCTAGGGGGCCTATTACTAGATTTGAATGAGAAAATATCATACTCTGCACTTTTGTTCATGTTTTTGCTTAGATAGTGGGCCACCAGCAACAACAAAGTCACACTTTCATTATGACATATTCATTATCTTCTTCTTCTTCTTCTTCTTCTTCTTCTTCTTCTTCTTCTTCTTCTTCTTCTTCTTCTTCTTCTTCTTCTTCTTCTTCTTCTTCGTCTTCTTCTTCCCATTATTATTATACCTGCCTTATGTAGCCTAATGCCGAATGCTCTGTCTTTGTAACATATTAAAGAATCACTCCTTCAATAAAGAGTTACTGTAGTGTCAGACACTTAGCCGGCAGGATTATTAGTCGAGTGAAAAGAATGTTCACTGTGTTCTTTTTTTTGGTTAAGTGTGACCGACAGCTTGGCAGCTCAGGTGATTATCTGACCTAATCTGGGTGCAGGTGGGTGATCAACATAGGACCAAGAATTGCCTTGTCATTGCACGTGCGCCTTGTTAAACAACACACTCCTCTATTCCCAACATCCATTTTGCATTCATTGTTTGTTTTTGGCAACCAACACTTCGCTAGGTTGATAGGTTGATTGAGGTGGAAGTAGCCAAAGAATAGTAATTAGAGATAGGTTTGTTGATTTGTAGGGAAGATCATGGTATTGATCACATTTCAAACAGACTTGTATTGAAAGGGTTTCCTTTCAGAGATGTAATCTTTCCATGGTTGAGGCTTTGTTGGTTGTCATGTTCTTGAATGTCCCACCTGACGGTCAGTAGTCCTATCACAGAGCAGTCTGTCCCACATGACGGTCAGTAGTCCTATCACAGAGCAGACTGTCCCACATGACGGTCAGTAGTCCTATCACAGAGCAGACTGTCCCACCTGACGGTCAGTAGTCCTATCACAGAGCAGACTGTCCCACGTGACGGTCAGTAGTCCTATCACAGAGCAGACTGTCCCCCATGACGGTCAGTAGTCCTATCACAGAGCAGACTGTCCCACATGACGGTCAGTAGTCCTATCACAGAGCAGACTGTCCCACCTGACGGTCAGTAGTCCTATCACAGAGCAGACTGTCCCACGTGACGGTCAGTAGTCCTATCACAGAGCAGACTGTCCCGCGTGACGGTCAGTAGTCCTATCACAGAGCAGACTGTCCCCCATGACGGTCAGTAGTCCTATCACAGAGCAGACTGTCCCCCATGACGGTCAGTAGTCCTATCACAGAGCAGACTGTCCCACGTGACGGTCAGTAGTCCTATCACAGAGCAGACTGTCCCCCATGACGGTCAGTAGTCCTATCACAGAGCAGACTGTCTCACCTGGCGGTCAGTAGTCCTATCACAGAGCAGACTGTCCCGTGTCCAGAGTGCATCAGCGGTGCAGGTGCTGCACTCTAATGTGCTGCTCCTTCTTAATCCCAGATGACACAGCGGCAGAGCAGGAGAGCTCGCCGCTCTATGGAGACAGTGTGAGAGAGCTGAGCCCCAGTGATGAATGAGGACATTTTGTGTATCGAACATTAAATATTGTGTTTTGGGGCTTTTGGCTTAATAATGTGGTGATGGATCTATTGTAAATATTGAAATTAAAGATAAGGTTATTGTGTCTTTAAATTGAACATAACATAGTGTTTGTCTTGTACTCAATAGTACTTCAATGCTTATTTTTTATTATTCTAATTTTTTTTATTATTCACATTTTCAGTCAATCTACTGTGTAGATGATATGCTGCAATATATAGGCTACTACAATACTTTGGCACAGCAGTCAATGTGTTATCGTAATTCAGATTAAAAAGATACCACATTGTCTTGTTAATTTTTAAGACATCCGACTAATGTTTTTTTTTGTAGTTTGGTTTTGATAAGCAAGAATAACGCATACAAGTTTAATATGAATAACACATTGTTTTGTATGTGTGTGTCAGGAGTGCAGAAAAAAAAATTCCTTGGCTCTCAGAGCCAGGGGAGAACAATAGGCCCCCAGTGTTCCTGTTCAGAAATAGGCTAAAGCTCACTGATGGAGAACATATTTCCCAATAGCAGGTGTTTAGGTCCATCAGTGCCTGGTCCTCACCATGACTGTAAATGAAAGGACAAGGCCGTCCAGGTGCGGGGGCTCCTCTCTGGCCCTCTCAGGTTTCTCCTTCAAGGAGGGGCATTTGTGCAAGAATGAGCAAGGGTAATATCACCATCCAAATACTCACGGCTAGCTGTGGATACTGTAGCCTTTTGTTGGATTCACCAATGTTGGACAATGAATTACTAATACATGTTTCTGAAGTTTTTAGAAAATATGATTTAAATATTGGTTTTATTTTTTCAGTCTATGCTTGAACTTGATCTCTACGCTTTGTGTCATACTTGCCATCTTGCCATCTGAGATGCAGGGCAAAAAAACTAAACAAAAGCAGAATGAAATATACTGATATCTAAGATATCAATTTGCATTTCAGTCCTGGATTCACATATTTTTATAATAATCAATCATAATAAATTCATATTTTTATTTTTTATATTAAAATAAAAGATGACTTCCCTCTAAATTAAATTAAAATAAAAAAAATGCATGCATGAAACAGGCAAGCATGATAATTAGCCCTCATAAGTGTCACGTGTTTGCTTGAGAAATTAAGCCAATCTGTGTGGAAATGGTGGCCTGGGGGCAGGGCAGTGGGGGCGTGGGGTACGCAGAGGCTTGTAAAGATGAGTGATCTTTGGCACAGCATGAAGAGAATGAGGTGTGCTAGCCGGTGCTTAGCTCAAATGAAAGCTCTGATTAGTGGAGCAGAGATCAAAATGACAGAGCGGCGGAGGCTTCAGCTGGCCCTTTGTTATTGATAAGTCTGTCATCCCCACTGATATTGGGCCAGTAATGGCAGCCGATGATTAGGCCACTCCTGGGCTATTAACTACATTTCTTATCCTTTTACTGGGGGCCCCGGGAGAGAGAGCCCGCCCGCCGGCACAAAGGCATCCTTTATGCTGCCCAGAGTTCTTAAACGGCATCCACCTGACCTAAAAGGCACAACTGTTACGTCTTTCTGCCAGGCCAGAGCAGACTGTGGTGGACCAGATACGTGTCAGAGGTCATATGTGCTGCGACTGTTTTTTCTTTTTTTAAATGAGGGGGTTCTGAGTGAGTAGGCTGATGACAGAAGGCCTGAGCGAAAATTACACAAAATTGGCTGTTTTGTCAACATTTCATCGGCAGATTTACAGAAAGATGACCCGGACCCCTTTATTCTTCCCCCCACAACCCCCTTGCTTCACAGGGCTATAGGGATTGAGTGGGTCAGAGTTGACTGACAAACAAATCTCTTCTTTATTTCTTTCTCGCTTTCTCTTTCCCTCTCGAGAAGTGATATTCAATATGATCTCTTTTTAATGATCCTAAGTGGCTGAAATTGCATAGACACAAACCATATTGTTGAGGCTTTTCACCTCACCATGGAAAGCTTGTATGGTATAGCATCCTAAGGAATTCAGAGCTTCAAGTTCTCAACTGTACACACCCCATGCTGTGTTTATTTAAAGTATTTGATTTGGAGGGGAGATTAAATTGTTTTTGTACATTTTCAGCATATTAAGATATTCATGCTACCAACGTATGGTTTTCTTTGCAGATGAATAAAAGGGTGGCAGATAAATATGATTTTCAAAAGTGGTCCAAATTGCATGCAATTGTGATTTACTCCTAGCGCTTCTATCACCAGTCTTGTCTCTGACCTCAGCGTTGTCCTTTGATATTCCTTAACAAAGGCCAACAAGAATCCAAGGCCTGTTGACTTAGCCCCCCAATGGCCAGGGGCAAAGCATCTTTCATTAAAATCTAAAACCTTAGGAATGAGATACTGGCCTCTCGATAAGATCTGGTAATGCAGTAACATGGAATTATGGAAGAAGAAAATTGCCATTTTGTAAATAAGCACCTGTGATCTCCCATGAAAGCTCCCCTGGTTCCCGGGTTGGGCCGGTCCCAGGAGAGGGAGAGGGTCCCTGGAACTCAATCTATCCTACAGAGGGGAGATTTGCAGACTGAAGGCCTTAGGGCAGTGTTGGTGCTGTGAGAGGTCAGCACAGAGAGAACCACACAATGATTCTATGTGTCTGCTTCAGAACATCATCTCTTATCCGAAACACACTCACACACGCATGCACGAGCATGTGCAAATGCACACACACACACACACACACACACACACACACACACACACACACACACACACACACACACACACACACACACACCCATTCCCCCAAAGCTCCCAAGGATCTTGCTATCACTAATGAGCAAGTGCATGAATTCATAGCATTCTATAGCACTCTGTCGTAACTATGCTCTATTAGTACAACATTCATTGTGCAAGGAGTGACTTTCAGGAAGTAATGTTGGTTGAATTCTGGTTTAGGAAGTCAAATATCATTGCCCCTCTCAGAATACGTGTCACATAGTCACATCCTGTATGAAGTAAGATATTCATTTCCATGTTCCGTTGACCCTGGTGCAATACACACAGGTGTGCTGCAATGACAACCCTGTGAGGGAAAAAACTCATTATTATTTCGACCTATGAAGTCTGCTTTCTCCAATTTCAAGAAATGCTGTTTACACATTGTACAGTTGTTTACATGTAGTTTGATAGAGTCGTTCGCCGTGGCAATTTATATGGCTTGCAGTCCTGCTGCATGCTACTGGTCATATGGCTGCAGAGGATTATCTACAAGATGTTGAGCTCTCACAAGGTGATTCTTTATTTCTATCTGTCAGGGCTGCAGGGGAAGCCTAATTTCCAAATAGTATATAAAAGTTTGTTTAAAAAAATCAGTACCATTAGTGAAATAGCTAATTATATGTATCTGAAAGTATGTTTTAAAACAACTGGCCGATGAGGGTACGAGCCCAAAAAGAAATAATGTTCAAAGTGAAGGCTGGATTGAAGAGAAAAGTCTTATTGTGCTGGAACCGATGTGTTTTTGTCTCCTCTGGACAGTTTCTTCATCACCTCTTTAAATTTTAAAGCACTTGGCACACAGCCTGTGGCAGGTTCTCTCGAGGAAGCACCGAAGCAATGAGGGTCAGTGGTCATAAATCTAAGAGCGTCTACCTCGGAATACCACATGGACACCTGAGATATGCATATTTAATAGAATGTTCATGTTGTTTTGTGACTTGAATGTTTAATGGTGCCTTTTATGAGAGGACTGCGGATGGACATTAAAAAGAGAGAATATGGCTGTGGGAAATTGTTAGTACTAGGGATGTGGTGATCTGAGATCTTTGTCAGATTTTTTTTTGTTTTACCAATGATACCCAACGGGCAAGGCATGTAAAAGGGCTGCCCATGGGTCTTGCTTTTGGGTTTAGCTCAGCCCAAGGCGGGATGGTGGATAGCAGCCATGCACTCACACCTCATTCCAGAGAAATACAATAAGTGACATGAAGTCATGTCACTTTAACAATATAAGGAGACTTACACTGTAACATATAAGCCTTTGCTCTCAACCTTTGTCCTTCCTTCCCTAGGATAAGACCCCTAGATCACATAGCACAGATGTACTGTCTACGCACCCCCTATGGGTTGGGATTTATTGAATACACATGATCAGACTTCTCATACGGTACATTCTAGAGTCAAAACACAGCAGGTGTTTAGTTCTGTATAGTCAAGGAAAAGGACCGCCTGTGTATGTCCAAACAGACATGTCATTTCTGCCTACATTTATTATTTTCTAGCTTAAACAAAAGCATGCTTTTGTCTTTGAAATCTAACAGAGTTCTGTCATTCCATCCATGAAAGTGTATTATTTTATCATCTTCGATATCTAGATTGTCATTATCGTTGTCCTCAAAAGGGATAAAAAAGCTGCAAACTACAGTATAATAAAAATACAAAGTGAAAACAAATACAATTAACAAACATTTATTTAGGAAAAATTCATACTTATATGCCTATCTGTATAAATTATGTTATATGTATACAATGTATATATAATATCTAACATGTTCGAGCAACACAGAACGGGTTACAAGTTCAACCCAATATGTATAAGTTGGGGGAGGGAGAAGACGACAGTAATTCAATTAGACAGGAATCCTCACCCGGTGTGTGGGTCAAAGTTATCCATGCTAATCAGTCAAAAGCGGAGACATGTAAGCTGCCGGTTTCCTGCTGGGCTTGGCCTGTCTCTGTCTGCATGCAGTCACCAGGAGTCGCATCTAATGAACACACTTATGTCAACAAATACTCAATGTCGAATTTAATACTGGAGAATATTTTTTTTCTTTTTGTAGAACAACACCAAGTCGTTTTCACGCAATCTGAAGTTTGTTTTTATTCCATTCCATATTAATAATTTTCTATGTATTAATATGCTAAGTATTATATTAATAATGTATTGTATGAAATTTGAACGTGTGAGTTTTATTCATCTCAACCCAAATTACAGATTTTTTCAATATTAATGTAAAACATTGAATGTATGTTACATAGAACACAGAAGCGTAACATTCATCCATTCCTAGGCCATTGACCAACTACTTAAATACATATTCAAAATGAAAAACGTAACACTGAATAACATGCTAAGGACCTGTATAACTGGTAATGTATTGCGCAATACACATTTTACAGCAGGATAATACCCTACTCTTAATGAAATCCTCAGCAGAGAACAACAGCACAGCTGTCGGAAAGTCTAACATACGTATTCATTTGGCCAATAATTGTCTGTCACATTCTCTCCTGCTCCTGCTGATCAAAGTGCACAGATCGTCCTCTGAAACTTTGACAGTGTGCATCAGAGAATTCAAGCAGAACTCGGAACCTCGTCTAATTTGGTGCCACCGTAGTTCTGACCCTCTGAGTGGCAATTTAGGAACGCGGCTGCCATTTGAGCACTTTGCACCCAGGGACATGTCTGCAAAAAAGTAATTACTTCACACCGTGAGGATGTCAGTCTGGCTGGGAGCAAATGGAGTATTGTCTGTGTCCTGAAAGAAAGAGATGCAGAGACAGAGAAAATGAGAACGAGAGAAGAGAGAGAGCATGGATAAGAAAAGGAAGAGAAAGAGAAAAAAATAATAGGGAAGAAGAAAGAAAGAAAGAAAGAAAGAAAGAAAGAAAGAAAGAAAGAAAGAAGTACATTCAAATACGTAGTCAAAACATATTGAAATGTTCTTTTTTTTTCAGAAGGGGCAACATGTTCCTGTAATAGCCCTGCTCCCCTCCCTCCCTTCCAACCCCACCACACATGCTTCTCTTTGTGGGTATACTTGAGTGGTGTGAGGGGGGCTGTGGTGGTGACTGGTGGAGGAGGCAGTGGGGCGAGCTGTCATCCTGACTTTCAGGTGAAGTGAGGGATTAGGATGGGGACGAAGGCTTGCTGAAGACGACGGTGACAGCAGATCAGCATAGATAGGGCAAGCTCCTCTGGAATTCACATGCATTCATATTCATATGTGTGTGTGTGTGTGTGTGTGTGTGTGTGTTTGTGTGTGTGTTAGTGAGTCAGTGTGGGCGTGCGTGTGCCCACACATCAGTGTGTGTGTGTGTGTGTGCCTGTGTCTGTGTGCGTAGGTACATGCCTGAAACTGTGCTTGCATGTATGTATGTATGCGTGCATGTATAATGGATGTAGGCGATGTGTGGATGGAGGTAATAGCAGTGTAGTGCAGAGCACTTCCATCCATTCTGCAGCAGCATGCATGCGGTGGCCCAGTGGCCCCAGCCACGGCTCGCCCGTCCGCAGGCGCCAAGGCCGGGGCTCAGGTATCGCCGCTGACTTCCCCTCTTGTACCACGTTCAAATGGCCCCTTTTGTCCGCCGTTTTGTGCGCCCCATTGTGAGGAGCGCTTCTTAGTGTCACCTTTAATTCGCACTGTAACCTTAGCCTCTCCACTATCTTCAGCCTCCCCCTGGCTGGCACTCGACCGCTCCCAAGAGCCCAGGCTGAACCCACCCCCAACCCGCCCGCCCCCTCCGCCTCCTCCTTCCCCAAACCCCTCTTAACAACACTAACAGCACTCATGGGACGACTTGTAAACTTTCTGTTGCTTTAATATTTAAATAGCCCTTTAATTGGTGTTCGTCAGACCTCACCGGGAAGCTTTGGACTGCCCTCAATGGGGCCTCAGTAAACTGCACTGAAATACGGACGTTATTGACCGACTCTTTTTCGTTGGGTTGTTTTTTCTACACTTAAATGAGTTCTGTGGAAGGTATTGATTATTGTTTTGCGATAGACTAGATGTTTATTGCAAGGGAGAACTATATTGTTGTCGGTTAAGGGGTACCATATGATCTATAAACTGGGAAATAATGTACTCATAGCATATCCTTCTCATCCATCTGCCGCTGGACATTCATCAAGGGGCTGTGTCTATCATGGAGGGAAGTGTTTTTAAAATTCTGGTTCTTTTGGGAGAAAAGTTGGTTAACAGGCACAGACAACGAGAGACAAAGTAGTTGCAAGGATGGGTCTTTTAGTTTTTTTGTAAACCCTTAAGTTAAATATGGAGCTACGTTTCAATATGTGTGCATGACATGAAACATGGAAGGGACTCTGTTAGAAATGTTTACAACTAAATTCTGCGTAAAGGGAATTGGCATAAGGAAGTGGAGTTGCCTTTGCTTTATAATGAAATCCTCAATAGCACTTAACTACATTAAGTGTTTATAAAGGATTATTACCACATTGTACAACATAGTCATTAACGTATGAATTATTTAAACACTTCTCTCATTATCTTAACAATCATTTATACATTATTATGAATTTCCCACTCATGAGTATTAATGTAGTAACAATTCTTTATAATGAATTTGCAGTAAATCTAAAGTTCTACCAAATACTTGTTCTTCTTGTTCTTCTGCAACTTCTTCTTCTTCTTCTTCTTCTTCTTCTTCTTCTTCTTCTTCTATGATCTCAACATATCCCATCTTATGGGCAACACAGCCCCCGGCTCTGTCTGACTCTCCCCCTTGGAAGAGGCCAGAAACACAACAATGTGGGGAAGAGAGCAGATGCCTGTATTAAAGCAAACATGATAACCTGATAGCGAAACCCAGCTGAAGTTCACAGTTGGAGAGGCTGTACTTGTGTTGTCTCCCATCTTTCTCTTGGGAATTGGGCTACAATCTTTTTGGGGCTTCCTAGCTAAAAATAATTGTGTGTATCACTGATCCTCACAAAAATAAAGTCTTCTTAATAACAAAGAAAATAGTCTCTATATCTTTATCTCCAAATTACCTTTCTAATGTTAAGTAAATTCAGATGATGTAGTTCTTGTTGACCAAAGGACCTCTGCTGCATTGTATTCCAGTGAAAAACTCTCACCACAACGTACCAAAGATAGAGGAACATACAAACACATAGATACCAAAGGCATTATGCGAAAAGATAATCATCTGAGCACTGCTCAGAGTCTCCACCGGAGATACCAGAGAACAGGAGATTTTATAGAGCAGGACGGGCCCTTCATAGAGCAGGCCCGGGCCGTGTGGTGGAATGGAGCTGAGGAGCCGGTCTCGGGCCACTTCCCCCGGCGCGGCTCACATTCTCCGGGTGAACCGGTGTCCCGGAGGCCAGTTGGGAGGCCTGGTCTCATGTCTCATGTCCTCACAGTTCACTGGGCCCTTTAAAGTCAGCACACCCACCGGGGGCCCCCAGGACTACAAAAACTACAAACAACTGGGTTGTCCCAAGGCCCCTATTGTAAGCACACACACATGCTCACATGCATGCACGCACGCATACACAACAGCCTAGTGGTGTACGCACACACTCACGCACACACACATACACCACACTTCTAAAATGTCTGTTTACCGTGAAACTTTTGAAAGAAATAATTAAGAGAACACATCAAATAAAAAATATGTTTTCTGCTGTAGTTCGGAGGACCGCCCCCCTGTAATGCTGCACAGTCAGAGCTAGACAGCATTCATCCATCCCGGTTTTCAGATTTCAAAGGTTGAGATATATAGCACAGAGGATGGCAACGGGAGGGAAATGTCAGAGGCCAGATCGGTTTACTGACATGGCACACTCCGGTGAGCATACGCAAAAGGAGATCAAAGACGACTGCACCCCCTCACCACCACCACCACCACCAAGCACCACCCCTTGCCTACCGCAGTGCATCCCCAGCAGATCTGACAAAGTGCCCCCATTGTGTGACCCTGACCCGTTACTGATAATGGATTGCCTTCCGACGAAACCACCCCACCCCACCCTCTCTCTCTCCCTCTCTCTCTCTCTCTCTCTCTCTCTCTCTCTCTCTCTCTCTCCCTCTCTCTCTCCCTCTCCCTCCTTCAGCCACGAGGATCCGAGCCATGCATACATGAAGCAGGCAGACAGGAAGCCCTGGGAGCAGAGGGCTGATATACAGGATACAGCAGAGCAGCGGTGAACATGTACGTGATAGGACACGTCAAGCTGAATGTAGTTCGACAGCTTACAGGGACATGCATGGCATTTCTTCTAAATATCAGTTCATGGCCCTGGAAGTGTAACCAAAGGACCTGCATGTGCTTTATTGCGACTTCACGTAGATAAATTCTGTTTTGGGTATTGCCTTTTTTTTTGCTATTGGTTTTTTTTCTTTGTGTGTTTTGCATGTGCTTGTAAAGGAGGAGTCCTGGAAGATGTGGAGAGAAGCCAGGAATCGTCAAGTGGTTTATTTATGGAGTCATTTATCACCGTTACAGTTTCAAAGGGCTTTAAAGACTTACGTTCAGATGAGCTTTTTTATGTCACTCCCCTAACCCTGAGCCATGCAGGGGCCAGGAAAACCTCCCAAATACCCCCAGACAGACAAGGAAGAGACCTCCATGAGAGCATTGCTCCATCCATCCAGGGCAGATATGGCAGTACCTTAGGCACAGAGCTGTAGGCAAACATAAATCATTTGTAGTGTAGATATCAGTAATGTATGGAGGAAAAAGAAAAAAAATCAGGGGGGTGAAATTAGAAACGGGGAAGTGAAATTTGAATAAGTGAAGGCAAGACAAAGACAAAGTCAATGAGAGCCGTTGAGATTTGTAGGGTTCTTATACGGTGCAGTTTTTGTCCAGGCTAGTCAGTCAACACAGAGGTGGTAATAGCATCAACTACGCCCGCAGGTCTGAAGAAAGCCAGGCTTTCATGATCTCTGCAATAGGACACTTTTTTCTCTCCAGTTCTTTAAGATTCTGTTTTTGCTGAAGCAGCAATCCTGCGTATTTGGTTTCCGACAAAACTATTTCTTTTCTACTGATGAAAAAAATAGAAATCCTCACATGCGCATCTGCTAAGGCTCAAGTGCTTTAAGTTGCTGCTGGGTGCTGCTGGGTGCTGCTGGGTGCTGCTCCACTGTAGTCTGTAACTCAATTAAGTCACAAGTTGCTTTGAAAAATCACTCATATTGTTATGTTGTTTGAACTTTGAATATGGATCAAGGCCACTTGCTGCAATAAATCTCACACTCAAACCAACCCTGCATTGAAACATTACGCCTACTTCAACCAACCAGCGCCGGGGACATACAAGCTAGGGCTCTTATTTTAGGTACAACACCAACACACATGCATTTGCATGCTGTCACGTATGTGTGTCCCCCCTCCCACACGCACACACACACACACACACACACACACACACACACACACAGTGTATGTTGCTGTGTGTCTTGCCTCAGGCGTGTTCATGTTCTTGGATTCTCCTCTTCACAAACAATGACTTCACATGATGAGGACTTGCACGACCCTCTCACCTGACACGTCATCCGCTGTTCAGTCCTCCATGGGACCCCCGACGCACAGTCAGTGTCAGGAGCTCATGAGCAGACCCCCCCCCCCCCCCCCCCCCCCCCCCCCCCCCCCCCCCCCCCCCCCCCCCCCCCCCCCCCCCCCCCCCCCCCCCCCCCCCCCCCCCCCCCCCCCCCCCCCCCCCCCCCCCCTCTCCCCCCCCCCTTTTTTTTTTTTCCCCCC
>OMKI01057121.1:19226-29256 GCA_900302315.1 Phycis blennoides | reverse complement strand
CAATCAAAGCTGCACTTTAGCTCAACTCCTCTGCGAAACGTTGACATACGCCAGCAGTGTATTGTGCTCCTCAGCGGCACGTCTCCGCGGATTGACGCAAACGAGAACGAGGCCCATCCATCTCGCCGTCGTCAACAGTGATTTGTTGTTGGAGAACAACAATTTGTCGGGGAACTTCATTGGAGAACGCCAATTTGTTGTTTTAATTCTGGTTAGTTAGAGGGGTTCGGAGCGACGGTCGTGTCAACGTCGAGGCATTCGGTTTGCATGGCGGGATAAGTCTCCGAGGTGATGTCGTTATGGCAGCCATTTTGTTTATCTGCGTACGCGCGGAAAACACACAACGTGCCGCAACATTTCCCAACGGGGGACGGATGTTCCTCGGTATTCTCTGTGGCTCACTGTGGAGAGACCATATATTTGCGAGAGGAAATAGAGACAACTAAAAATCCTCTACAGTAGGCTACCCTATTGTAAAATATAGTCAGAATTGTGTATGATTTATTTCAAATATATGCCTTGTTTATTTGATTGGGGAAATTCTCTGACACAATACCCTATTTGACCAACATCGGTAACTGTGTCTCACTAATTGCAATGGCACAAATGAGCTTCTGCAATTGCTGGCTTCATGTGTTTGCTGTCCCATTTCTGAAAAACTCCAGATGGCCCATGATGTATTCATTGGGACTGCAGTGGCTATTAGCTCCTAAGTACCTTTATACTGTTAAATGAAATGGCTGTTCTTCTGTAGTTTGTCAGGTAGTTGGGGAAATGACTAATGAAGGTCTTCTTTTAGTGTGTGCCAATGCCACTGTCACAGCCACATAGAAAACACATTTAGGTGTAATGTTCACATAGATTTTTCCTTCAATTAGGGGGGAAAAACGGAGTGAATCGCACTTAGTGACACCTTGGTCTTGTCACCGTAATTGTTGGGAATCATTCAGAGAGATTGAATCTAGCAAACAACATCTGTTCAGCCCCACATCTGCTCCCTTTAGGATGGGCCTGGCTTTCCCACCGCGTTTCATCAAATGACTGCTTCAAAGTCAATTGGATTCAGACTTTTCAAGTAGTCATCTCAGGTAGCCCCTTCCACCGCCCACCCTGGCACGTGTCGGCATGTGTGAAAGGGATTTTGAAACAATCGCATATCTCAATTGCTCGGAGTTTGAAACTAGAGATACAAATTTTGAGCCGCTGGTCTTTTTCAGCGTTTCACGATTATTATCCACTTTGTACATGTACAATAAATGAATGGTTTACATGTAGAAACACTAGTCAATTCCACGTCAGGTCATGGAAGTTGGAAGTTGTGGCCATTTGAAAGTAGGCACATCACAAAAGCTAAAACTGAGAAAAAGCCTCTTAAAGAATTGCAGTTGTCACCTCTCTCTCCTGGCTGGGGAGCACAATGGTGGTCATTTGCATCTCATTTAGATAACCAATACTGTTATCTGAAACATGGAGAGGCTTCTCCGTGATCTCAACTAACAGATTCTGCAAAAAAACGAAAATCACTCATTTTGAAAAAAAATCACTTGTTAATTTGTTAATTTGCGCAAATGTTGTGTTCGCGACTTGTGTCCTTGGATTCCATGACCCGACACAAATTGTATTCCAGTCAAATGCCACATCACACCAATTGTAATAGTAGTTTCACCATGGCCCACAAATAAACATCTTAGCCGCACACTGCCACTTTGAAATGACACACACACACACACACACACACACACGTTCTTCCTTTTATTTTGGGTTCGGCTTTTGTCGTACTCAGAATGTCGAAGCTTTCCTCCTCGACGGTCCCCCGGGGTGGAGGTGGTGTGTGTGTGAGTGTGTGAGTGTGGGTGTGAGTGTGGGTGTGGGCCCTCCTGGTGGGACAGCTGTGACAGATGTGCCTGAGCAGGGAGGCCTGCTGATAAACATGGACAGACTAGCAAATGTGGCAACATCTGCCACCGGAGGCGACTCATCACCGACGGCCCCCCCCCCCATATTAGAGTTGCGGGGTGGCTGTCTACCTCCACAAGCTGTCCGGTCACTGCGCGCGTGGCTGATGGGACACACCGGTGTGTATCCTTCACCGACGTGTGGAGAGGAGCCGAAAAACACTTCTGTCTTCGCTGGCTTCGCCTAGCCGATAGAACTTGGACAACGTGTCAGTCAATTCTGGAGCTGTGACACACGTCAGTCTTGTTCTGAAGCGATCATGCAGGGAATGTGTATTTCTTTACCTCGAATGATGAACCAAAATGACGATTCATTTGCTCTGTGATCTAACTGGTTCCTAGTTTGATTTTACAGTTCTCTGCAATAGACCAAATCCTCTCCAGGAGAATTTAGGATTTTGACCTTTAAAACCAAATACTTATACAGTTGCATTTGGACCAGCCTTCTCCGTGTGGTTTGGCCGTGTGCACAGATTCTCCAAGCCATATAAATAGATTGGATTTGGATACCAAAATCCTCCCATTGGACATAGCCTACATAGCATGTATTCCTAACACTTTCACAACTTCTGTCCATAGATAATAGTAGGCATCACACTGTATTATAGCACCACGGATGCACATAATACATTGTCGACTGAATCAATCAAAACAGACAGGAGAGGTACGAGTTATAGCAGTTAATTTTTTTTTTCATTTTCACAGTCGGGGGGAGGGGGGTGGAGGTGTGGATTCCTTCAGCACAGGATCTCACTTCACCTGCTTGGCGAGACACCTTGATTTCACATGACATCAGAAACATATTTTGTCCTCCGTTTTAACGTTCTCTAACATTAGGTTTACATTTTCCAGACACAAATGAGTTCAACTTTCCTCCTTTTAAAGACTGCACAGAGCTCTGCACCGGGTTGATTGTAATGACATATTACTACCCCTATATTGCAGAGTGGAATAATTTGTGCTAGGTTCTATTAGTAGAACACCTTCCTTGGCAGATCTCTTTTGCAGCGTCTGCTTAAATTAGGCTTCATTGGTCGCTTTGATGTGCTGATGTTCTCTCGCACTTCTTTTTCATGCCGAGAAATGCACCTTGTATGAACTCTTATATCTGATACAAAATGTTGCTCTTTTGTTGTTGAATGGGAATTTCTATTCGCGGAGCGCCCTACCAGAACCACACCTGAGACCATCATGGTAATTACTCCCTGGTGTAGTTCTGTTGTTGTTGTGCGTTCCACCTTTTAAACTTTTCCATAGATTTAGCAACACAAAAAAATAGGCCATTGTTTTCATTCCATATTTCATATTACGGCCACTGTTTAAGGTGCTATTAAGAAATTGTTATAGCAAAATGAAAACACCAACATGATTACCAGCCTCCCTGTATTGACCCGATACTGAACCCAGATCTTGCCAAATAACATTTTATGGATCTTGTGATGGGCCGAGACAGAATTATGGATTGTCTGATAACAGCCGCCCAGTATAACAGTCACTGTATATGAATTCAAACCTATGCAGTCTGGAGGGCTATTGAATGGGTAGAGTCTCCAAATGTCTGCAGTACCTGTTTCCGTTTCATTATTGCCCCATTATGCAGCCTAGCATTATTGAAGATCGCTGTTCTAATTATACTGAGTGACACGGACAAATAAACTGATAAAGATGCTTGGCAACGATGATTACCCCTCCAAGTCTGAAGTTGAGCGTCTTCCTTTTGAAAATCTGATGATCTGCAGGGAGCTACAGGCTTTTAGGACATTTCACTTAATGAATGGCTGGCTGCACATCAGGCTTTTGCAAAGATTGTAAGATGCATTTTTTAAATTTTAACAACTTCATACCACTCCCAGAGGGGGGGAGCTGCCAACATCTGGTGCCGTGACCTGTGTCAGTAAGTCTCATTCTTGACTATGTGGCTATTGACAGGGCGACATCCCGAGGGGCAAAGTCCAAAAAATAGTTCTTCTCTGGCTGCATTGTCCTCCCTGCGCCACAATGCTGCAGCCCCCATGAGCTTGATACTGAATTAGTAATGAAGAAAGTCAATAGGTCCCATTGTCCCGTACTGCAAGGAATCACCTTGGAACGGTTCTGTGCTCCACATGCTTCGAATCAGAAAACGACTTAATGACAGTTTGTTGCGGGCAGCCGAGGGGTGAGCCAGCCAGTAACAAGGTAGTGGTCCCCTCCCTACTAGGCTTCCCCCAAATACAGCCATCCAAACACGTGAACACACAACACCTGTGGCTGAGCAGGAAGAGACC
This sequence comes from Phycis blennoides, assembly GCA_900302315.1. NCBI lineage: Eukaryota > Metazoa > Chordata > Actinopteri > Gadiformes > Phycidae > Phycis > Phycis blennoides. The sequence goes on along the minus strand of OMKI01057121.1, from coordinate 25,034 downwards.
ACCAAGGTGTGCTCCACAGCTAATCTTTAAACCGAGCTGCTGCCTGGCAAGCCAATCAGCAGGGATCACACTGAGAAATGAAACACACACGCCAATGAACTCATCACCCGATCAACTCAAACACATTGACGGGCTAGCATGCGAGACAACGTGATCACAGTGAGGGACATTGACACAACCTTTCAACTAGGACCAAGGGTCATAACACAGTTGTTCTAATTGTAAGTGATTGACGGACCAAGTTAAGTATCACCGCTTGGGTTTGTGCAAGTGTATACTTTTCCCTCAACTGTAGCATTCCAACTATTAAGCCTCAGCAGATGTAGTTATTTACATACTGAACAACTCCCTTCATTGCAACGGCATCATTGCTTAAGTAATATTACATACCATTTGATGGCCACTCTGTTACCATTGCTTGAAGTGGTGATCAATACTACCCGTTTCTTCTCTAACCATATATTTAGCCACAGGATATTTGTGATCAAAAAATGCATATTCGCTGGGGTTATTAGCGGGAGTGCTGCACTTCACACGCCACTGATCAAAATAAAAGCCTTTCTTTTGCTTGGCATTTTCCGAACCCTTATTTAGCGCATGAAACATTTCATTTGCGGGTGGGGAAAGCGGGTGGGGTGAGCTGATATACATTTTGTAAAACTGTAATTCTTCTCAACGTCTGATCATGACCCCTAATAAGCAATAATACTTCCTCTGCCTCAACTGTCACGCGGTCTGTTCCCGGAGCCCGATAGGCGAGCTCATGATGGAAAACAACGAACGCCCGGGTGGAGCTGCCTTCATATCCGGGGAAAAACCGGAAGATTCCGAAAAAATAATACGAGAAAATTATACGATATTACGAGAGCCAGATACCACATAATTCCCTCATCATAAAACTATTGGCATCCTTTTTTTTGCCACACTGCATCACCAGGTGATGAGTCAATCATTTTCAAAATATGATATTTCTATTGCCGGAACCAGACAGAACTTATTTTTTTGTCTTACACTCGTGTTTCTCCCGTTTTCAATTATCTGAAGAATTCCCCCATCGATCCTTGTTGGGAAGAAGGCTTTCCCCGGGGGGGTGGGGGGGGGGGGGGGGGGGGGGGGGGGGGGGGGGGGGGGGGGGGGGGGGGGGGGGGGGGGGGGGGGGGGGGGGGGGCACCATAATGGTGCTTCTTCATCCCCCTCAATGAAGTGGGAAGGAGCGGCCCGGCTGTTGGGCAGGAGGTTGGACATATAGAGACACTGATTGAAAGCAGGGGCGGCCCGTGAGAGCTTATAAAAGGGAGGTGAGATGCCTGTCGAACAGCCACTCCAGAGAATGAGCTTCTTCCACTGGGATTCCACCCAGGGGAGCCTGGCTGTATTTGGAAAAACATTTTATGATTTCTCCGAACGTGGAAGGGATACAAAAGGCACTGCCGGGGCCCCCGGTCTGTAACCGCTCTTAAACAGCATCTGAGAGGAGTAATGGTGAACGGCAACAGCCAGACAATATCATCTCGGCTGGTGGAGGATAATAAGAAAGAACTCCATTTAGAATGTGTCCCAGGTTGGAGCATATTGCTGCAGTGTACAGAGTAATATATTTTACAATCGAATCGAAGACGAATAGTGGACTGTTAAACGTGCAATGGTAAACAATGACGAGGGATGCACCAATTGTGAAATTCTGGGGCGATCACAACCGATAACCTAACCGATGATGAAAATAACAATTCAGCTGATTTGATCGATACCGATTAATTTTATTTATTAAATGTATAAAAAAATTGAAATAATCTCTTACAACAGTACAATACAACCTTTCACGATTATTTTTGTGAAAAAAAAAAAAAACGATACAAAATTAATGCGACACAGATGAACTTCGGCCACTGACGCCCACATCGGTGAACATCATCTTATTTCCGGATGACATTCAGCAAGGCCAACATCGGCTGATACCGATGTAGAGCTGGTAAATCGGTCCGTCCACAACAAATATAAACTGCTAAATTAACTGACGAAAAAAGCAAGCATGTGCACGCGGTCTTTTCCGGGATGTAGAATTGTATGACAACGTCTAATGAACCAAGTGATCTTGTGAAGTGAATATACAAGGCATCACTTTGACTTTTGTTTTCAGTCCTTGTGAATCCGGTAGCGTGATTATGCCACAACTGACTCCAAAAATGCCAGAGTCCGCCAAATAAGGTCTGCACCTATTTAAGCAACATAATGAATTACTAGACAAACTGAGGTAACACTCACTTACCTCCAGACATTGGAGGTTGTGGAAAACGCACCTTTTAAAAGTTTCCAATGTCAGCACTGGTTCTGCTGAGAGCCAAACTTGATCAGTTCTAATGCCAAAGTTTTCTGTTCTCTGCTTCCATTGCAAGTCCTGGATTTCTCTTACACATTATTCATATCTGGCATTGTACTCTAAAAAGCTTTTAGCGCACGCTTGAAGATGTGAAATGCGTTTCTGCAATTAATATCCATTTTGAAAATGATCTCAACCATCATCTTATTGCAACCATTAGCGTTTCAATGTGTATTGTGTTCTACAAGTTCACCTTTAAATGCAAACTCAAGATAAGAGGTGATGCCAACCAGAGGGTCTCACTTTGATATTTTCAATCGAGCTGACGGATACTACTTCATTTTTAGACTTACCGCAGCAGCAACTCCAGCGCCTTAAATTCTTAATCACTCTAATTAAGTGTACAGTAATTAGACAACTGTGTTTCTGAAATATTCATGGGGCACTTAACTTTGCCTCACTCCTCAAATATGCCATCAATCAGGGGGGGGCTGACTTTTCCTTGGAACTGCGCGGTGCTTCACAGTGATCTTTTACAAACATTACATCCCATTAAGGCGGCAGGTTTTGAACCTGACAGCCTGGAGTGACTTCCGCGCCCAGGGTGGTTCTGCAGGGTGGGGCTGGCAGTGGGTGGTGGGCGCATATGGACTCACAATCACATGGCTCGCATTCTGCCTCGGAGCCCCCTGCAGAGCTGGAGCCTCAATCTTCCTCCAGACGCTAATGAAAAGACAAAACAAAGAGAAACTAAGTTTCCGGGAAGGCCTGTCGCTTGGCAGTGCGCACAGTGCGCTTGCGTCCGTCTCTTCCCCGAGAAGCCTCCGATTCCATTTTTTTTTTCGCTCGGCTGGCGAAGTGGCCATCTGACGCTCTTGGCTCTGAGACGCCTCCATGGTGGCCACTCCCTGGTTCGACTCCCTCTCTACAGTGCTGCTCAATGGCTGGGTTCTGTTAATAGCACTGTCCTCATATTGTTGTACCATCTGTTTCGTCGCAGGCTGTCAGGGGGATCGGCATCATTATCACTGCGCCAATTGAATATTTGTGCTCCAGTATGTATGTATGTATGTATGTATGTACGTATGTATAAATACATATTTGCATGTGTGTATATATAATATTTATATATGATATAATAATAATAATATATATATATATATATATATATATATATATACAGTATATACAGTATATCTCTCTATATAACTGCACTGTTCACTGCAGAGAAAGGGGAAGTAAGATGTGCAAAAGCAGCTGATGAACTTGGGAGACAGCTAGCGCTGGCATCCATGTTTTAGTCCAATCCCTGACAGCGCACTGGACGGCGAAACACGGAGGCCATCGTTAACCCCACACTCCCCCATTACCATTCATTCGCCGAAGTGAGAAGCCAGGCTACCTTTTACCCTGAGGCACAGCCCCCCTCGGCTCTCCTGGCTGTACATTATGAATGAGGTCATAATAAAAGACTGCTTGACTGTCACTGATTCAGTAGATTCCAGATTCAGCGGTCCGGATTCGCGGCGTCATTCTCCGCCCAGACGTTCCGTGCATCACGATGATGTGTTGGGTTTCCGTGCTCGTTTCGTATGCTTGACCGGGCATTTCTGTGTTTTGTTTAGCGATACGAGTGACTAAATGGTTATTATTGTGGCCATTGTGACGAGAGGTACATTCTTCTTTGGCGGTGTATTGAAAAGGAAAAAAAAAAAAAACTCAACATAATAGATTCGCTCCATTCTCGGCGAGAAACATAATCCATCACCGAGAAGGCAAAGGGAAATTAGGTTTTGTGGATCGCGTGAGATAAGCAGAAGCAGGGGCATAACACGAAACACACACCCGGTAATCAAACCGTGCCTCGAGGCCCGGTTCACAGTCTGGCCGTACCGTACACCAGCAACACTGAACATGCACTAGCGGACCTCTGTGGATGGGCAAAGATTGTGGGAAATGGATTTCTTCAAAAGTGTGTGGGGCTCTCTGTCTGTCTGTCTGTCTGCACACTGGCCGGGCCTTCAGACCTCACACGTGGCCCACACAAGATATTGGAATGCAATAAATACATATTTGAATACATTTACGTATGACAATACGAGTATTGACATAGTGTTCAAGGTGATGAACAGCATAAGAGAATTTCTAACCGTGTTATTAAGGGTCATCGAGGTGTGCGTTCATCCTCGGAAAATTATGTTCCATTAAATTGCCATCTCACATAATTTCAGTCCCATCGATTTCCCTTATTCTCTTATATTCCTCAATTTATTGGGTGGACTTTATTTTGAGGATGTACAAAAGAGGGGTGGGGAGTGGGGGGGGGGGGGAATTCAGACCACTCCCCTTCAATCCTGAGTCTTTCCTGTGTTTCATGAGTCGATTTGAGATGTATATTAAGCTCGCTGTGACGTTTGATTTTTTTAGCTAGGTGTGTGGCGGATACACCTCTCTGTGAGTGCTTACGGCCATTTTAAACTTCTGGATCCCGATTTTAGATCACTTTCGATTCCCATGCAGCTGTTGAGAGGACCCAGTGACGAGCGTCTTCAGTCAACGCAGCAAGCGGGAGACTAGTAACAGCGCTGAGGGGGGTGGAAGGTTTGGCCATTATTTTTATATATCGTCAAAGATTGCTCTCAGAACCCCGATGCCTGATGACTGTTGGGGAGCAGATTGCTTTTATCCTTCCGCGCCGGAGCCGGGATGGATGAGCGTGTGAAGGCCTTGAGTGCGCAGCCTCTCCTGATCAATGGTTCGCCCTCTCGGCAGCTCGCTTAATGCCGGCACTCCACGTGGGGGACTTTCACCGGGGGCACTTTGAAACATTAGACTTTTACACTTGTCCTGCCCATCCAACCTTTATTTATTTTGTATTCATTGGTTTGTTTGTTGTTGTTTTTGTTTTTTTGTTTTTTTTTGGGGGGGGGGGTGGTTAACATGGCTATTTATCTTTCTGCTGTTTTTTTTTTTTCACCGTTGATTGATCAGAACATCTTGTGTTGCCCGCAAGTCCACTCCGGTTCTTCTCCAGCGTTCCAATTACATGATTTGATTTTGTGTGGAGCTCTCAAAATAATTCTGTCTGACAGGCCCTGTGTGTGTGTGTGTGTGTGTGTGTGTACGTGTGTGTGTGTGCGGTGTGTGTGATTGTGTAGGTGTGTGTGAGTGTGTGTGTGTGTGTGTGTGTGTGTGTGTGGCGTGTGTGTGTGTGTGTGTGTGTGTGTGTGTGTGGGGTGTGTGTGTGTATGTGTATGTGTGTGTGTGTGTGTGTGTGTGTGTGTGTGTGGGGTGTGTGTGTTGTGTGTGTGTGTGTGGGTGGCGTGTGTGTGTGTGTGCGTGTGTGTGTGTGAGCCTATACATGAAGGTAAGATGAGTCTGATAAGCGATGTGACTGATGGACAGATAAACAGTCGGAGCAATCTGGTCATCTCACCTTTTGCCTGGAGAGAAATAGAACACTTCTCTCTCTCAGCAGCAACAAAACTCAA
>OMKI01057108.1:12512-32884 GCA_900302315.1 Phycis blennoides | reverse complement strand
ATATGTTTCCACCTGGTTCCTTCAAGAGTAGAGGTCTAGAGGCATGGGGAGATGGAATGCCAAACCAATGGTGCGTTTGGAGTTGTAGTCAGCAATGTTCAACGAGTTCCTATCTCATGCATTCAAATGTCAATGGTAAAAATTGTTTCCGCTCGGTTTCGAACCAGGGACCTTTCGCGTGTGAGGGGAACGTGATAAGCACTACACTACAGAAACAGCTGTTTGCCTGGAATTTGGTGAAACATTTGATAATTCCAGTAGACATTGCATGTTTTTGATTTCAGTGCCTTTATGAATTCATGAATGACCACATAACTAAAGAGGTGCAAGAACCATAATTGCACAGTATGTTTAGTGCAGTGGGTATCGCGCCTCCCTAACATGCAAAAGGTTCCTGGTTGGTAACCAGGCGGAATCAGCTTGTCTATGATGTACTTTAGAACATTATTAGGAAAGCCACCTCGAATGAGTAAACATCTACTGGCATTGGAAAATGGAATGCCAATTCATCTAAAGCTTAGGAGAAAACAGTCAGCTCATGTATACCTACATGAATTCTAAAATGACAACTTTTTTAGAGAGGCTCAAGAATTGAAGTTGCGCAGTTTCCGTAGTGTAGTGGTTATCACATTTGCCTAACACGCGAAAGGTCCCTGGTTCGAAACCGGGCGGAAACTTCTTGCCTCTGATGCACTTGGCCTGTCATGAGTAAACAACTACAAGCATTTCAAGAAGGCAGATGCAACGCCAACCCTACTAAAGCTGTAGAGCAAGCAGTCAGCTGATGTACGCATCAATTCTTAAATGACCTGCATTTTGTTGAGCCGCAAGAAGATTGCAACTCCAGACGTCTTCATTTTTGGATCAAACCGTTGTTATAATGTACATACATTAATTATTAAAGGATGATTATGACCATCCTGCCATAACCACTTGGTCCCCTGCTAAAGTGTACCCAGTTATGGTTTCACGACCCACAGTTTGAAGACCACAGTCCACTGACCTTATTCTCTGTGGCGTACTTCTCCTTCTCCACCTTGGCGATGATGAGCTCCAGGTCGTCGATGTCTCTCTTGAGATCCAAACACTCGTCCTCCAGCTTCCTCTTCTTGGCTGTCAGCTCGGCGTTGATCTCCTCCTCTTCCTCCATCCTCTCTGCGAACTCCTTCACCTTGGCCTCCAGGTGGATCTTACTCTTGATGAGGCCCTCGCACCGCTCTTCCGCATCGCACAGGTTATCCCGCTCCTGCCAGGCCAGAAATACACACGACTCTGCAACGCCCGTGTCCACTCTATTCTGGATCAATGTGTTAACGTATCGCTTAGCCTTCTGTACACACGTCTGACACAAATACTTCTCCAAAGTCTGTGTGGCTTTGGAACCTTTTCTGAAAACAATGACATTGTCATGTGATCCAAGAAGGTCTTCGAGAAGGTATGCGTTTTTTTGCGGTTTCAGTGTGCAGGTTATACATAGTGTAGACATAGTCTACACAGGCTGTTGAAGGTAGGCAAGAGGTGTGCAAATAATACCAACATGCAATCTCCACATTGCACATTCAAAAATCGATTGCCTATGAGATGGATGAAATATGGAAGATATCCAGTACATTTAAACTTCTGTGACACACAGGGGCAGCTCTCTTGAGCAGAACGATAACCTACAGCTTGAATCTGAAGGAAGAGGTCGTTCTTCTCCTGGGCCATCATCACCATCTTCTGCTCCAGCTCCTTCCTCCGGGCCTCCGATCGGAGGAACTCTTCTTTTATGCGGGACAGCTCCTCCTTCAGGTTTTGCATCTCCTTCTCCGCCTCGGCACTCCGGAGCAGAGGCTTGATCTTGAAGTAGAGCTTCATCCACGGCCAGTTCTTCACGTTCATGAAGGAGCGAATGTTGTACTGAATGATGAAAATAGATTCTCTGGAAACAAAACAAAAATACGGGCCTGATTCTTGAGGCATGTTCACCAGAGTAGAGGTGAGAAGGTGTGGGCAGTTCTACCTATTCTTGGACATCTCTTTGAATCTCAGCCGGGCGACGTAACCACGGGAAACTGCCTGGATGCGGGTCATCAGCACAGCCAGACGTTCGTCTCTCATCTCCTCCAGAAGACCCAACAGTCCAGCTTTGAAGAACACCTGCATGCCGACATTTAGCAGTGTTTGGGTGAAATCTTGTGAGCAAAGGATTGATTGAAAACAATTGTAAAAGTTTATTATTTTTATAAGTAGTACTATTTATGGTTTGCTATTATTAATATTGATGAGTTATTCTACAATGATTCCACCCCATTTCAGTACTTATTTGGAGGTACTGTGTGAAATATTGCGAGAGTTGACAAGAACCAATAATGTGTGACATTTTTTAAAATCATTCCCTACAACTTTAAGTTGGCGTGTCTGGATGTCTGGTTGGAATCATGTGCGCCTTAGCCCCAGTCAGTTTGGTAACTACGTCCACGGTCTTCAAGTCACTCAGATCAGGCCATTGAGAGTACCTTTGTGTATCCAAACTTGTACTGGGCGTGGTCCACATTGATGGAGGAGAGAAGCTTCTCTGATGCTTTTTTGCTGTCAATGAACTGCCCATCAGGTATCGCACTGGCGTTGAGGATTCTATACCTGTGAGGATGAGGTGACTATGAGGTGACTACAGATTCTGATCCTGATGGTAGAAGACAGTAGGAAACTGGTGCTGGGCGGACCTCTGTCTGAAGTCCCCGTAGAGGATCCTGCTGGGGAAGCCCTTCCTACAGATCCTGATGCCCTCCAGCACCCCATTACAGCGCAGCTGGTGCAGCACTAGGTAGTGATCCATGGATCCTGGGAGGACAATAGTTTTGCCATTAGGTACCACACATATACTACCATACATCATGGTATCAGTTTGACTTGGAGCATGGAATTGAATGATTTTATTAATATTATGAATATGAACAATATAATTATTAGTAATATTATGAACAGATTACAAATTGGATACAAATACATCATGTATATTGCAGTTGTATAATTATTGTAGTTTTTTTGGATGAGGTCTGTTGGATTTAAAGTTGGCTGTGGATGCACAAGTGTAGCTTCACTTTAGTAACTGTTTAGTAGTAACTTTAGTAAATTATTATTTTGGTCATACTACTTAAGGTTGTCATTGCCCAAACACCTTTTTCAACAAATGCTGTTCATATGGATGGATGGATAAAACTTTATTAATCCCCTAAGGGAAATTTCTTGACAAATGTGCTCTTTGTAAGTCGCTTTGGATAAAAGCGTCTGCTAAATGCCCTAAATGTAAATGTAAATGTAAATTGGGTCGCCATAGCAGCCAGGGTACAAATAAATATGCAGGGTAAAGGTAATTATCCTCACTGGATTTTCAAAATAAAACAACCCAGGGGGTGCAGATGAACTTGGCAGGTCATATCTTTTAAGCATCTTTCCGGTATTGGTATTAATACCAATTATCTATGTATGACTTCTCAGTGAGTAGTGGCATCACGTTACTCAGTTTCTCTCACCTGGTGTTTTGGTTTCGTTTGGGATGATGCACCTTACAAAGTGAGGGTGGGTTGAACGTAGGTTGGACATTAGCTTGTTGAGGTTTTCCTGTTGGAGACAAACATGAAGAGCTAGAGAACACTTTTGTGACTTTTGTATAATTTGGCAAACCTTAGATATGGTAGGACCTGGCTCAAGAAAGATGCCACACCAGAGACAATTTCCCCTTCTTAACAAATCACAGAAATTCAAACTCAAATGACAACAAATGCCAATACCGTACCCTGAACAGCGCGGAAACTGTCTGAAAGGAAGAGCCCTTTTTCTTGGAACTCCTCTTACTTCCGTCTGAGGACAGAGAACAAAAAATGAACAGAAAGTTTTCATATAGGTTCCTCTTGACTTGCTCCACTACTCCTTACCAACTTTTGTCCAATTGTAAATGAACAAGTGACTTCTAAATTACAAAAGTGACTGTTCAAATACAACCATTACATTCCTGTATATCTATATCATAAGGTTGTCCAGTAGGTCATCCTTTCTGTGATGCAGAGAGTGTGAGACCAACAGACCGTCAGTGGAGGCGTAGGTGGCAAATAGCTGGCCCAGCAGCTTCAGGCCGGCCTTCTGGTAGAGCTGAGCCACGGTGTCATTCAGTGGGTCCTTGTTCTTCTCCAGCCAGCCCGAGATACTGTAGTCCACGGTGCCGGCGTAGTGAACCAGGGAGAAGTGGGCCTCCGCTTTGCTCTTGGAGGGCTTGGGCTTCTGGAAGTTGCTGTTCTTGCCCAGGTGCTGGTCATATAGCTTGTTCTTGAAGGAGCCGTCCGTGGCCTTGGGGAACATGCACTCCTCCTCCAGGATGGAGAAGATACCCATGGGCTGGAGGCATATGGGAGAACTTTTTCTTTAGATGTTTGGTTTGATGGATAGATGAATGGATGTTTTGCTGGATGGATGAATAAATATAGATACATGTTTTTTTAGTTACTTCAAGGTGGATGATGGTGAAGTTACCATTTTAACTCTTAATTTGTTTAACGTGGATGAATAGATGGATACTGAGGAAAAAAAGGTACGAAGATTGAGCCTTATTAATCCCAAACTGGAAATTTGGCATGTACTTACAGCTGGGTTGTGGTACTACTGGGAGGAGTAGAACCTTAAACAGCGGATTACCTTCTCAATGAGCTCGATGCAGGCTGCCAGGTCCATGCCAAAGTCAATGAACTCCCAGTCAATGCCTTCCTTCTTGTACTCTTCTTGCTCCAACACAAACATGTGGTGGTTGAAGAACTGCTGCAGCTTCTCATTGGTGAAGTTGATGCACAGCTGTTCCAGACTGTTCATCTGCACAAAATGTTATCACTTCAATTAACAAATACAAAACAAAACTAACAAACAAAGGGGTTGTTCTATGAGTCACATTTACCTCAAATATCTCAAAGCCGGCGATGTCGAGGACGCCTATGAAGTGCTGCCTGGGCAGTTGGGTGTCGAGCTGTTTGTTAATCCTGGTAACCATCCAGAGAAACAACTTTTCATAGACGGCTTTAGAGAGCGCACCCATCGAATTGTTCACCTGTAATTGAAGGTTCCAGAGATAAAATTGGCTTGTAAAGTGCTGCAGAATTGAGAGAAAAAGCCCTATTTTGTCGACATGGACGTGTAGGTATCGAAGGGGTAGGGTACCTGTTGGACTGTCTGTCCCTTCGTGACATACTCATTTCCAACCTTCACTCGTGGATAGCACAGGGCCTTCAGTAGATCTGCAGAGTTCATGCCCATCAGGTAGGCCACTTTGTCTGCCACTAAGAGGAATATTTATATTACAAAGTATTCAAGCTGTTATTGGAAACTTAAATGCAAACAATAACCAAGATTAAAGCCACAAATATAATACTAGAAATTGCTTGGTTTCAAGAGGACAACTGGAGGACCAATGGTCCTCCACATTCGTTCGAAAAACTGTCCACCAGTTCAGCCTTGACCAATGCATGTGGCTTGTAGCCCATCTTCTGAAATATCACAGTTTTTACCCCTCACCCTCAGTGCCGTCCGGCTCGGCCTGCTCCTCTCGCTGCTTCTGCTTGAACCTCATGTTCCCATGATGCATTACTGCCCCGGTCAGCTTGTAGATGCCAAACTTTTCCTCTGCGTTGAACCCAAGGATGTCAATTGCACTCTACAGAAACCAAGGAACATTGTTTAGTCCAGTTGAATGTACATTCTGAGTTTCAGACAGACTCGAAAATAATGAACATAAAAAAAACTACATGTTTTAATGATCCCAGGTAATACCATATGATTGCAAAGGAGCAAATACACACGTGTTAAAAACACTTGCTTTTGATGCAATTGTACAACGTGATTTTAGTAGTTTTCTTTTCTGGGATAGTCCCAGCTGGAATTTTCCAACCAAAATGTCTGCAGTCTACCTGTAGGCATCCCTGAGCAAGAAATCCCAACCCCTATCTGACAAATTCACTTCTCTCATTCAACTCCCTTTCTATAAAAGTGTAGACTAAATAATCAAATATTGCATCTCTCACATCAGTGGCCAACAGCTCCTCTCGGTCACTGATGCTTTGGACAGAGATCTCCCCCTGGCTGATGAATGGGTAGTCGTACGGGTTGGTGGTGATCAGCAGCATCTCTGGTGAAATAGACAAATATTGATAACTGTGAGCACTGTACTGAATGTTGTTCACACCATCCGCAAATTATTATTAATTATTTATTTGATTATTTGTGTTTGAGCCTGTGGCCTACTGATGAAAGCATTTGCACTATTATCAATGTTTTAAACTGGGTGTCAGTAGCAACACTGTTTGTATCCTTGGGAAAAATTACAGCTTATCGCCAACCAAAGAAACCAAAACTGAAATCCCGAGTCCACCTACCAGTTAACTCTGGCTTCTGATTGGACATGATCTGATAGAAGATGTGATAGCTTCTCTCAGCTGGGAGTTGAAAGGTCACCCTAGACTTCTCCAGGAGATCTGGGTATTAACACAAGAGGTAAATTCTATTTCATTGCCGATGACCCAGGATTAGCAATAGCATACGTAGCTCTGGTCACACTTACAGGTTTCAATATCAGCCGATGCTAGCTTCCCCTTTGTTCCAAAGTGGATGCGAATGAATTTTCCCTGGAACATGATTATCACAGTGATAAAGACGATCATTATTACTATGATCAGCATCACGCTCATCATGGTCAGTATTGTCACCATTGTTATCGATGAAGCCTAATATATTTATGTTAAAGGGTCCCTATATTACCACCAGGTGTGATGTTGGTTAGGCAAAGCCTCCAGTCTACCAGTGGTACAGTCCACTGGGTTGGCTGGTAGGCTGATCTATGCATCTGGGTGGACACTCAAACTCAAATGTGTAATCCATACCCTAACGGTTATGGTTATGTCTGTAATGGCTAATCAACATCGCACCTGTTGACATACAAGAGTGGCATTAGTGCTACTTCTTTTTGCTAGAAATGGACTCACAAAGCGCGAGGAGTTGTCGTTTCTCACGGTCTTGGCGTTACCAAAGGCCTCCAGCAGGGGGTTGGCCTGGATGATTTGATCCTCCAGGGTTCCCTGTTAAAAAGAGCACACGTCCTTATTTAAAATCCAGACAGAGGAAGAGGACTCTTTTACTGGTCACAAGAAACAGCTGATAAACCGCTGTGAGGAAAAAACAAATGGAGGCCAGCCTATAAACTAGTAAGTATTTATGTGATTTGGTATTTTTGTGGTCCAGGATAGTCAAGTGATTAGGGTGTTAGGTTCACTCTGAGCCCAATGATTCTGGGCTCAAACCCGAATGGCCGCAGGCTTCCTTGAGCAAGATACCTCCTTCAAGACATGGATCTAAAAGTTGCTGTCAGTTGCTTTGGATAAATCTGTCTGCTTAATAGTTGACTGAGTAGGGTGAGTACAATGGGCTGCAGGTACAAAAGTTGATATATACCTGCATTTTACCACCTAGTTGCTCTTTCTTGCTTGAGTCCCCATAAGATGCGATTGTCGCAAAATACTGGATGACCCGCTTGGTGTTCACAGTCTTCCCAGCGCCGGATTCTCCACTGCACAAAATGTTGAACTGTACGATGAGCTGAGGGGCTCAAATTTAGACTAGTGTCCAGAAAATAAGATGAATGGTTACTCACGTGATGAGGATTGACTGGTTTTCACGATCTGTTAAAATTATGTGGAAGACAGTATTTCAGTACACCCTATATGTTTGATAACAATTGATAGCAATAAGTGGTGACTAATTGGGTTAAGTATGAAAGCAATTACATTGCAAAACCAAAGAGCTTTTAGATTTTAAGTTGTGAAAAAAAAACAAACATTTTGATTCATACAGAGTTTATAATATATTATATCCTCTCATATTCAATACAAATGGGTTGAAATTAATTAACTCCACATACCTTGGACTACTCCAGCAGTTCTTCCCCAGTAAACATATCTATAATCAAAATGAATGTATTCACTTTTGCGTACCGGTTAGCATGTACTGGTACGCGTTGTCGGAGATGGAGAAGATGTGCGGTGGGACCTCCTGGCGCTTTTTCCCGCGGTATCCGGCGACGACCTCCGGGTTGTAGACAGGCAGCCACTTGTAGGGATTCACCGTCACACAGAACAGCCCAGAATAGGTCTGGAAGGAGGGGGAAACCAAGGCTTGGTCCTCATTAGGATTTCCAGTTGAAGTAGTTTTACCACTCTATATTCTTTATTATGTATTCTGATGAAAAGAATAAAGAATAGAATCATGCTTTGTAACACATTAGATTTAAATACATTAATTGCATACATTAGTATTAAATAGATAATACATATTGATAATACATATTGAGGTGAGACAATGATCTTTATTTCCAATTGTGAGGGGCACCTGCTGATTATTGGCTATATTTAAAGGAAGCCACACACCAATTGTACTATGATTGTACTATTATATTTTGTCTACCTGCTCATCTATTTAGAATTTTTAAATATACAGTATGTTTTTATGTTTTGTTGATATTTGTTGATAAGGTACATAGAAGAATGATAATAAGGTAAAGAAAAGTAACTTTGGTGTCAATTGCATTTAGTCATTCAGGAGACACTCTTATCCAAACAAGGTAGAGTGTAAGGTAGTCTCCATGAGAGGCGAGTGTGGACGTATATCTCCAATGCATCGATACCATGAGTGCATGCATTATCATTCTATTATTCTATTCTATTCTACATGCCCAACAGTTGTGTGATGTACACATACATTCTCGCTCTAAGAAGAATGTGTTATTCCACGCCCCTCCCCTGCCACCCTTACTAAACGAGTCTGGACATGGCCACAGTTTACCAGTGGCTTGACCCAAACGCAGACTACCCCGGGCCCGTCTGTCAGGCTACGGGAAGGGGGGCTTACGTAGATCATCCAGGCGGTGTAGCGTTCCTTGAGGTTGTACAGCACGGCGGGCTCGTGGAGGTGGGTCAGCATGGCCATGTCCTCGATCTTATCAAACTTAGGAGGGTTCATGGGCCGGATGTCCTCCGGCTGCACCACCACAATCTGGAAGAAACAGCAATGAATAATGGTCCTGCTAATTACTTCAAAATAACAACCGTAAAATAAAAATCTCATTACATTTAATGCATAAGTACATTTTTATGAAATGTATGACCTACTTTTAAGCATGTGAAATACTTAAGATGTTTGCCTTGAATCAAATAACAATGACGATTGCACTGTTTTTTTGAATACTCAATTCTGATTGGTCAATTACGGCATTCAACGATCTGTTAATTCTGAATAGTGAACTACTGCTACGAATAGCAGACCGTTGCTATCGGTGCCGTATCCAACCGTATAATCTAACAGATTTGGGGATTTTTTGCGGAAGCAATTTGGAATCAATTTGATATTTTCAAAAGCATTACAATCTTTTGTTGTTATGTTATTGTTAAGATTATTGATTATTTTGGAAATAAACCTCTTCAGAGTGAAAGCACCCTGACAGGGTGTTTCATCGTACATCACTCGGCATTTATTTTGCGACTTGCTGTATGTTTTCCCTTCGCTAAAATATGCGAAATATTCGCTAAATTATTTGGACAAGATGGAAAAATTATATTTTCAATGACATACATGTATATTTACATTTCTTCCTTAATTTAGAAGATTGAACTCCAGCCAATTATGTACCATTTTTGGACCAAAAAACTGCTAGCTTACTGAAATAAACCAGATGAGGATGAGTGCTGTCCTCATGCCTACCTTTGCATCCTCGGTTTCCACAGTGATCTTGGAGCCATCCAGCTTCTTAATTTTGCCCTTCACGTACTCCTGCCTCACATCCGTCACGAAGATGGCCGTCTTGGCGTCGAAGGGCATGTTCTGGGCCGCGATCCGCTCTCGCTCAGGCTTGCGGAGGTACGGCGCTGCCACCCCAAACATTGCCATCTCGGCGTCGCCCATTTCCTACTAGATCTGGTTGTGGAACATGGAACAATCTTGAATATTGGTTTTATACTGTATATACTGTATATATATATATATGCCATTTGTTGGCCTTACAAACACAATGAGTGAATAGATGCCTAGCATGGGGGCCCCCAGTGGGAATAGAACCACCAACCCTGGCTGTGTTAATGCCATCTCTACCGATTTAGATAGACAGGATCACAATAAAATAATATAGGTTGCCATAGATATATATTCTTTAAATTAAAAGAGGTGAATAGGGCTTACCTTAGTCACACAATGAAAAGTAAAATCACGCTGGTTGACAGAATCCCGAAAAGGTTTCCAGAAACTGTCTCAAAGATGATTATTGCTCTTGGTTTATTACTATTCAGCCTCAGTATGCCACAGACATACCCTGAACCTCACAAGACTGTGACAGCCTTTATAAACACCAATGGGGAGACTGTATTCATGGTTTCTCCTATATTTGGCGAGAGAGATCATATCTGGCTTAAAAGCCGACTTGGAGAAAGTCAGTGACTGTCTGTTTCATGTCTGTTCTGTATTTTAAACAACCTAAGTATAGCTGTATTGTGTCATGTTTAAACGGTTTCAATTGTGTCCCGCGCCATCGGCCCATTAAAAAGCAATGATCTCTAAGGGAGACGGATTACGGGGCTTTGGGGCCAAACATGGCCGCCCTCATTTTCTAGGCTCAGGGAAGATTAGGCCTCCTAAATAATGGCCATGGCAGTCTGAGGACCAGGGTGATGCTAGAGATTGCTGTAAAGTCACGTTTCAAGTAGCCCATGTACATCAAAGCAAGTCAGTGACGTGTCCAACCTAGTCTCATTTGTGTATCTATTCAGTAGCCATCTATCTATGTTGTACTTCTAATGTCTTTGTTGACATATACATTTAGATTTAGGGCATATATACATATTTATTTACATTACAGATTTACATGATATCTCTTTACATTGCCTCACATTCCCCGTGTGAAGCCTGCCCAGACTGCTGATCCTGGTTTGGACTCTGATTGGTGGAAGAGTCACTGTGCAGAACAGGCTCGCACTAAAACAATCAGCGTGCATGCGTGGTGAGTATGTAGAATATGTCAGTTTGCCTCCACAGGGGGTTAAAGGAAGAACAATGAACACAAAAGCACCAAGAGCCCCATGTTAAGCCTGTCGCCACGTGTTTCTATTTTGTTTCTATCAACATGTCTCAATTAGCCTTATTATTTATATAGCACAAGTATTTGTTTTAACTGAGCCATGTCTGTGTGTGTGTGTGTGTGTGTGTGTGTGTGTGTGTGTGTGTGTGTGTGTGTGTGTGTGTGTGTGTGTGTGTGTGTGTGTGTGTGTCAAACCAGTGTGATGTCTTTACTTCTCATGTTAATATTGTCACCAACCCCCTAAGTGGAGAATGCTTTCACTTGTATAGAGCTCAAGATGCATTTCTGTCTATCCCAGTAGAGTGAATCATTGTTGAACGTTTGTTTGTATATTTTGACGATAAGCAGCTGTTACAGGATGCACATATAGAGAACATTGTCTTCTGAGGTGATGCTGCTACCTGCTTGTTATTCTCTCTGAGTTGCCTTTGATAAAATCTATGTTTGATAACGAAAGAGTAAATAACATGAGAGTGTATGTCTTCACACATTCTACATTCCCTGGCCATTCCTGTGACCAGACGGTCTTAATGGGTGTGGATATAACGGGTCTAAATCAGTCTTTCTTTTTATCTCCCACAAGCTCAGGCAACAGCTGCCCCTGCAACTGGTCCTCGGACCAACAAATGTTCACACATCAACCAGACCGGACGAGTCCTTTTACCCCAACACCCCCATAACCCTAACCCTACGGCGCCCCCATCACCCACCCACACACACAAATCTAAAAGGTCACAGGATGGAGAGGGAGAGAGGGGGAGTGATGGAGGGAAGGAGAAAGAGGGATGGCAGGGGGGAACAAAAGGGAGAGAAGAGGAGAAAGGGAGGAGAGAACAGTTAGATAGACAACATGAATCCCCGTCATGGCTATGTCTGGCGGGTGGGGGTGGGGGTGGGGTAGAAAATAGATCTGAAGGTAGATAAGGGGATCTGTGGAGTTTGAAATACCCTACAAAATGTGATTCCTATCACCGCTCTGTCCGGTTGTGTTCATTAGACTTGCTGCTGTAGCCCATCTGCCTCAAGGTTGTGCCGGGTTGTGTGTTCAGAGATGCTCTTCTGCACCTGCACCTCGGTTGTAACGAGTGGCTGTCTGAGTTACTGCTGCCTTTCTATCAGCACCAGTCTGGCCGTTCTCCTCTGACCTCGGGCATCAACAAGGCATTCCCGCCCACAGAACTGCTGCTCACTGGATATTTTTCTTATTTATTTCTTATTTTTCTTCTCTCTGTAAACCCTAGATGGTTGTGTGTGCAAATCCCAGTAAATTAGCAGTTTCTGAAATACTATATATATTTTAGATATTTTCTTAAATCTCAGAATAAAAATAACATGGAAAAAAGGTATATGTATCAAGACGAAGCCCAGAAACAATGTAAACCATGGAGACAAAAAAACGACAGTGAGACAATGAGCAAAACAGTGTTCTTCATTTTTCTCCAAATTGCACTTTTATCTTGAAGTGGGGTCCAGCTTGTTCAAGTGATGACTGTGGCGGTGTTTACTTTACTGCCCAAAGCACCAAGCATTAGCCACTACCCATGGTACAGGCTAACTACCATTCCATCACGTGCTTCGGACAACGCCAGGGCTAGGAATGGAATACAACTTTATAGTTGACTTCTCTTTAACTTCACATTTCACACCAGGGGGGAGTGACACACCCCACAATGCAAGCAGACAGCTGCACTCCCCACAAGCTTTCTCTAAAGAAAAAATAAATACGTAGAAAATAACACTCAAGAATCATTGGTCGTTTGTATATATAGTGTGTGTGATCATCGGCGATGGGAGTGAGGCTTGTCTAGAAGGCTGATCAAGTCTTTATTTGCCCTTCTTGTATTTTCTCATGTGCGCCGCAATGGAGTTGGCGATCTCTGTGCGCCCCTTGTTCTGTCCAAAGTACTCGACGAAGTCTCCGTCGGGACCCACCAGGTACATGATGATTGTGTGGTCCACCTACGGAGAACAATGCTTGGGAGTCAAGTCACAACTTATAAAGGTTTAGGCAAAACAAGGCGAGCTGAAATGAGTAACAGCATTAATAATCTGAGTTGTTTTAGGTCCATTGAGTCAGATTGCATTCCCACTGCAAACAAACCAGTCCCGGGCACACTTGGAAGTAAACACCATCTTGACTAGAGGGTCCCAGGCCACTCATTTTGGTCCAATTACTGTGTTCGCAAAGGAACCAAACTAGGGAGGGGAAGACGCGCCAGGGTTCGGACACAAAACCTCTTTGTGCTCCCCTTTGGATGAAAAGTGTCTCTCTGTCTCTCTGTGACTAAATAGTAAATACTTTCCCTGTCTCTCGTCATCAGTGAGTAAACGGTGATGGACCTTTGAGTGGGCCACAGAGGGGTTACTCACGATGTAGTCGTTGTCCTCGTCTTTGGGCCCCTGGCTGTAGTAGACCCTGTAGGCCCGAGACACCTGCTCCACCTGGGCCAGCGTCCCCGTCAGACCCACCAGCTTGGGAGAGAACTCTGCCAGGAAGAGAGAGGCGCAATGTCACAGCTTTGTCATCAGCTGTCAGTATTACATATCAATATGGTTAAAATAATGGTCTCTTAGCACGATGAACTCGGCATCCTTTTACTGTTTTGGCCTGTCCATCGGGTGTCTGTGAAATTATGTGAATGCACATTCTATCAATATTGCGCAGAATTCTCTGTAGTTCATGTAATAAACAGAAGATAAGCATCATCATCAGCATCAATATCAGCATCCTACAACGTACCTTTCACATAAGTCGCCATGGCATCTGGCGTGTCGCGGTCGGGGTCGATGGTGATGAGGATCGGAGTGAGGTCCGGGAGAGTCTTGATCTTGTCTGGAAGGAGACACACGTGATGGAACGTCGGCACGGTTAGTATTCAATCACTGAGAAGCGACTTCAAAGAGGAATAATCTTGAAGTGAATTGGCAGGAGTGGCAGAGTGACAGAAAAAGACATTACACTGAATTCAGATACATCAAGCAGGTAGGGGTTAGGGGGCATCATCCTTGAGGATGCCTACAGGTTGGGCAGCAGACACTGGGGTTCGAACCCACAACTTTTTAGCTGGGACTCGAGCACCCTCATCACTAGACTATCCTACCACATAACAAATGGACGTCTCGCATGTTGTCTGTCAGTGGTGCAACTATAGATTTTTCTTTCTGGGCAATACTGCTGTTAGAAATAGTTATTCTTTGGTATTGTTTGGTATTGTTTGGTATTGTTTGGTATCTAGTTTATGACTTACAATAACATGGACATATCTGTAATCAATGCACGATCGATAGTGATTCCAATAATGGAGTCAATAAAATCACATCTATAACAGACATATTCTACTAATAAAATATGCTGACCAGCCCATTCCTATTTTTGTTAACAATAATCTTTATATCCGCACTGCCGAAACCCCTCTGACTCCCGCCACCCCACAAATGCTAGTTTGTCTTACACAGTCGCACAGCCTGTTGGAATGGACAGAACACTGTTAGAGTTTTATTTAATTCAGGGTCACACCTTCTAACTGGGAGGTGCACAATCTTACAAATTGCAACTTTAAATATGTTTCAAGTATGCGTTTCAACTTTGAAATTGGTTACGTTTCGACATTTTAGATGAAGGAGATGGTTATGTTTCTATTAGGGTTTAGTCAGTGTGTGATGTTGATTAGCCATGTCAAAATTTGACAAATCTGCCCTGGAGTGACATCACAAGTGGGAGCCTATCCAGTGCTACTAGATAGGCTGGTAGGCTGATCCACCCATCATACATCTGGGTGAATAACACTCTTTTTTGCATGGCTTGTAATGGCTACTCAACATCCCACCTGGTGGATGTGGAGGGTCAAGCGATGCATGATGGGAATAATGTTAGTTACCTATGTCGCTCACCACCTCTATCATCTTCTCGATCTCGTCAGGGCAGATGTCGGGGCAGTGCGTGAAACCGAAGTAGAGCAGCACCCACTGGCCCAGGAAGTCCTCGCTCTTGCTTGGTTTGTTGTTGTGGTCCACCAGGGAGAACGGGCCGCCAAGCGCCGCCTTGCCTATCGACTTGTTACGCTCCTTCTCAAGAACTGTGGAGCCACACACACACACATACTGGAAGATACTTCCATATCTCAAATGTACCGCACTCCCATGTAAACACAATACGTATACATGTCACATAATTCCCAATTTCCTATTAGAAAGACGTCAAGTAAACTCCTCTTATAACGGTGTATAAGTAGGCCTACAGTACTTCTGTATTTGTCAACTGTAATAGTAGTTAGTAACAACCACTGCTTATATGAAGTACTACCACTATTGGGTAATGTGCTTATTTTAACATTTACAGGCAACATGCGCTTACGTGCTTCCTTTTCTTTCTTGAAATACTTCATGACACCCAGACCCAGGCAGCCGATCACAAGTGTTACGGCTAAAGATTTCCACGTCACAGGCTGTGGATGAACATTGAAGCGCAACCGATGGGTTAGTTTGTCTCTGACTAGAAACCATGAGATTGTTATCATTATAAAACAATTAAAATAAGACTTGAGCAGCTATTTAAATTGGTCGTTGCCAACAAAATAACAGTCATACAGTATATAGTACAAAACTGTTCTCAAAAGGCTCCCTTTTATATCTGGTTAAAGACATAGTGTATTATAGTCTTATTATATAGCTGTCTCATACCCCGGTTTTTTTGGACTTGGGCTTCGCACCGGGTGGAGGAGGTATAGATGTAAAAGCTCTGGAGTAAAGTTGAGGTAAAACTCGGGTTTCCCTGGAAATCTGTACACGTGCCTGGATGAGTGCAATTAAATAACCAAAAAACCAAAAAGTCATAACACACACCAATGCAAACACAGATAAAAACACACACTTTTCAACAGGTTATGTCACTAATTCATTCTACTACATCTTCTCCATTTGACCTACCAGGCAATGGAGTCTCAGAGATGCCATGGCATTGAATAACGTGCCGGTTCGTCCTGGTAAAGCGCTGTGTATAGATCGGACTCCGATTGTATGAGCAGATTTGAGCAGAACCAGACGGTACAACATTTTGGGATTTGAAAGACCCAGGGTCATGTCTATTTTATGGCTGAAAGTGGTGCGTCCGATAAGGAAGCATTTGTACATTTACACAAGGTGCATACAAAAAACAGCCGACCTGGGGTCAGGTTATGTTATCAGACTATATTTTGACCATTACTTCTGGCAAATAAACTGATCTAAGACCAGCGCACGGGTGCTCGCTGTTCACATGTACCGGATGTTGCGTTTGGTTTTCTTCCTTTCTCTTGCTGTCATTTGATAGAACTACTCACTGGTGACATCTAGTGGCGCGTTTGTTTATGGCGGTTGTTGGGCTCTGAAAAGATACAGACACCATGAAACAGACTGTAGACTGTATAACGGCATTCATATTCGAATATGGTGCACTGTTTTTGTCATGGATACTGAGGGTAGAGCTGTGTATACTGTTCATATCTAGATTATCCTCTATCTAAGACACAATACATATCTTTGCTGCATAACACTTTGAGATTCTGGCTCGTAGTTCTTAGGAATATTAGAGAGGGATTAGAGAAGAACAGTTTAATATCCCAAGGTAATTTTTTGAAAGTGCTTTTTTCGCCTTGACAATAGAGTTGTATGATATCAAAGACAGGCAGAGATGTGGGCTCTAGATGGCCGTTTGACAGTGTGACGGCCAGTTAGCTGTGAGCTCCTTGTTGACATAGTAGTACATCCACGCCACAAAGGGGAAGGCTGTGATGGCCGCGGCAGTTGACACTCGCAGCATTCCGACTGGGCCCCTGGTAGAACACACACACAACAACATTCAGTTAAAAACATTATGAAACCAAATCAACATTTTTCTATTTTTCAATTGATCATAAAATATCTTCTCAACCTTCCGGAGTGGCGACACAGCAGAAGCCAAATCACAGTCAGCATGAGTCCGGAAAATTCTCTGAGAAGAAAAGGGAGGGAAATGTAGTTGAGCGGGGCTCGCTTCATGCCTACCTACTAAGACAAGGCTCAGGTCGAAATGTACATTCACATTTAGGGCATTTAGCAGACGCTTTTTTCCAAAGCGACTTACAAAAGTACATTTGTCATAATACTAGAATGTGTGATGTTGTGTGAAAAGAATATGGAAAATAAGACGTTAAAGTCTCTTATACAATTCTTTGGAAACATCCCAAAAACAAAAGATGAGGCAAAATAATATTGCCTAATATTGTTTATAGCAAAAAAAAGTTAAAAAATGTATTGTGAATTTTATGCAAGAATGGATGAAGTTATCCTTCATGGGTTGGTTTGTTACCATGGTAAATCCAAATAGGCCTAAGTATGGAGAGATTTGATAATCATTATGGGCGGTATTTATACTAGCATATTGTATATGGTGTAGTCCTCCTATACCTATTATACTACTACATATACTTGATATATTGAAGACAGTCCTGCTAGGATGACCTATAATAATGCCGCACATGCCCAATTTAAACCCAGGGGTCAATAGAAATGAATGCAACATAGCGCACCTCCCCTCCTCTTGCTGGAACACATTAGTGATGCGTTCTTTATACAATGTCCAGCCCAATATGCCAAGAACAGCGGTTGAAACCATCACGTGGAGATCAGCAATCCTCCGCCACGGCAACCATTCTGAAAATTATCAAATTATCAAATTATTTTAAAATGTGTGCTGATAGTAATTTGTCCACTTGGTGGCGCTTTCAGCGTTGTTACAAAATTGCAGTCGCTGACAGTCACTGGGTCTTTTTAACATGGATAAATGAACGACGTCATTGGAATACAGTGTTGATAATAGACTATAGTGAATGGTTTACCTGTCACGTGGGGTTTGAGCCCGATAATTATACAAAGAGCTGCAGGAACGGCGTATGCAACCTAAAACAAGAGACATTTTATGAATGGAAACGTTGACGGAATGTGATATGGAGATGTCCACAGCCTAACAACAATCTTACCATCCACAGCCCTGCGTCGGGATCATTTATCTATATACAAAAATACATATATTAATGTATTATGATGTTCATGTTAATCAAAAGTCAGACAAAACAAGGTATCGTGGAGCCAGAACAACTCACCTGCACATAGGCTGCAAGAGCAAAAAATAAAGACATGCAGACATTGCAAACTTGCCACACAACCAAAATACTAGCTTTGGTGTTCCCTCTGCAGTCTCCGTTCATCGTTGAAATTATTTAAAGTGTTTTCTTATGCAGTTAGCCAAACCAAACACGTTGCTTTTTAGTTTAAAAATGTTTTTTCTTTCTTAATCCATCCGCTGAACGACTGTAACCTTTCACTTCGCCTCCTGGACTTTAGAGCGGAAAAGATAACAGGGGCAAAACTCCATCGTGAACCTTGTTGGAGTAAAATCTTTGCACAGACGAAAGATATTTGTTTTTTTTAACAACACATAAGCGTTATACATTATGCGGATATCAGGTTGCAACAAGGCATAATGCAACAAAATAGTCCAGAATAGTTCAGAAATAAATGGGCGTTCTCATGGGCGTTGACACATACGCAAACATCGATATATATTTTTAGATATAAATTAACAGCCAAATTATATTATACATTTACATAACTGACAAATGTATAATATTGTTACATTAATTTCATTGTAGTATTTATTTGGAAAATGCTGCTCTAGTGGTCACATGACCAAGGTTTGTAAGGTAGACAGTCGCTTTTTTATCAGGAGTAGCTTGTACGGGCGGAGCTCCATTTCAATCGCCATTTAGAACTTTCTAATAAAGTAACTCGCCATCACAAAACATATAATAGAAACAACAATTATCTGATGATGAATAATAACTTGACCACAAATAAGAAAACATAGTTTGAAGAGTATTTGTCAGTAAGGGTACTTGCATTGGGGATATCCAGGAGAAAAAACGAACGTACATATGACAGACCCCGTGACTTTTGAACACCTGTGCAGTTGACAGCTGACTTTACTTGGTGTTATTATAGTTACTGTAGACCAGTGGTACGTTATATTCTTGACTTATGGCTTTCTATTCAACATACAATCGCCAAACGGCACATGCAAGGTGTTGTCCAGGGGTGTGTTGAGTGGGTAAGCTTGGTAGGTTAGCTTTAAAGCCTCTCGGCTGAGAGAAACTAGGAGCATCCTGCTAGCATCCTGTTAGCTTTGCAGCTAGCAAGCCCAGCTAGAGGTGTAATCAAAGTAAGGTGAGGATTCTTTATTATTGTGTACGCATAATTGTATAACTGCGTGTCGCGGTTAGTTCGTTTGTCTAGGTTAACTATGTCTATGTATTAACATTTGCTCTGTACAATGGCCTTACAGAGGCTGATAATCGTTGTCAGACATACGTGGCATCTATTGGATGATATTGATGTTGACACGTTGCATATTTAACACTACAATAACCAAGTCTTCGTAACCGCCTTGAAGTCGATATTGGGGACAATGTGTACATGTGTTTATGTGAATGTAAAGATGCATACTACTAAAGTCTTGTCCCTTACAGGCAGTGATCTCGGACGAGGTAAACCATGGCAGGTGGCATCACAGAGTCTGGGGAACCTTACTCCCCCTTTGTAAGTATATGAAAACGTATCTTTGTGTTTTTTTTTACTCTTTTTGACAAATATGCCTCGCATCCTTGTATATTATAGAGAATACCTCTGGTGATAACTGGTGACAAAGTTATTTGGTATTGTGGTTTCAACTTCCATTGTACTTATTTATTAGGTATACAGGTTCTGTTTGTACCGAACTGGTCTGCTTATACAGGCCTTCAGCACTACTAAATGTCTGAGTGAACGACTCGTGAGCCGAATGTTAACCACAAGAGGAATCTGTTTTACTTATGTTCACCATTTTCAGGGGAAGCTTAAATGCTTACTCATCAAGATATGCTCAGGCTGTTTTGTGTTTTTGATGAGTTGTGTAAAATCTTCTTTCATAAGTCCCCCTGACCTTGCTTAGTTCAAAGTGACAGGATTGGTTTCAGGAAGCTGGTGCCATGAATCATTAAAACTCATTAAAAATATGACAGCATGGGTCACTGTGTAAATCATCACATTGTATTCCCATACATTGTTTCTTTAAGGGAAGTCTCTTTATCTGTACTTATCTTTTAGAGGTTACACAATTACATGTGGCCCAAACATTTATGTTAACGTTCAACAAATATTTTATAAATTTTACATCAATAACATTTTG
>OMKI01057107.1:14986-28285 GCA_900302315.1 Phycis blennoides | reverse complement strand
ATGAAAGCACCAAAACATCAAAAGACTTACAGCTCAGAGAGAGAGAGAGATACATAGAGAGAGAGACAGGGGGAGAGGGAGAGAGAGAGAGAATGAGAGGGCGAGAGAGAGAGAGAGAGAGAGAGAGAGAGAGAGAGAGAGAGAGAGAGAGAGAGAACCCTAAATCACCACATTTTAGAATACATTTTAAAAGTAAAAAAAAAAATATGTAAACATTAAACCATTATATAATGTCCATGAAAGCCCCCAGTATTAAAGCAAAAGTATTTTCAGCTTTTTTTCCCCTAAAGATGTGTTTTTGTATCTGGGACTGTATTAGTGGCGTGTGATTAACCACTTTATTCCTACTGAGGGCTTTCAAAACTCCTCTGTGCCTTGTAAAAATGTGAAAAACAATGATATAGGGCAGTTAACTAACCCCAGGAGAAATTGTGCACCTTTATAGTGTCATCATCATCATCATCATTGTATAATGTAATGAGCCAAATGGGCCAAAAAACACCATTCATCAAGTGTTTCTTCATTATACTGACTCCATTCCCTGTTGAAGCATTGTGTATGCATGGGTCCTTGATTTCACAACATGCATGTGAAGACTTCCAGACCGAAATGTGTACCTTCCAAAACCACACACCTCTTTTTCTTTGAGATTTCAGCTTTTGTCTAATTCCGGTGACTTCTTTCTCTCTCTCTATTTCCTGTTGAGGAAATGTGTTGCTTTGATGTGGCATCCCCCCATTTGTAGTTTCTATCTCATATATCACAATAACCTGAATAGGTGGATTAACACCAAAGGGTCTTTCAAAATGTTTCTTTGTCATAAATCTGTTAGTGACAGTGTATTAAATTGTGATTAATTGCCCCTTTTATTGTAGGGATTGTTGCCGTAATGACTGTCAAAGCTCCACCCAGTAATAACCCTGCTTCTTAGCATAGCCTGCTGTAACCATCCGACCTACTATCACACTACCACCGCAAATGATGTGAATGCCGTTTATGCTGTTCTAATCCTGTAGGATATCTGAGAAGCTGCCAATTCCACCCTAATCATTCTATATTCAATTAGAATCATAACATGAGCATATCTATGTTCAGGGTTTTAGATTCCCAAGGTCCAATGTTCCATTGGTCCTATGTTCCCAGAGTCCTATGTTCCCCAGTTCAATATTATGTTAACACACATTAACCCTCCTTTTGTATTCAGGCCAAATTTGATCAGTTTTTAGTTGAAATATTTCATAGATATTTCAAATAAATAATGGGGAAAAGGCTTTTTATCTCTCATTTACTTGCCACTGTTCTATTGTAACAAACTCACTAACAGTCTTAATAACTGTCTTAAATGTCAATCAAAGCTAAGGAAAGAAAAGGGGGTTTCTTAATTTATAGATAAATTAAGAAAAAAAATACACTGAAGGCAAAAACAAACTGGATTAAATTAGGCACTTAAATTAGTACGTTATCAAATGTGATGATCATTTAGAAGACAGAAGGGTCGAGCATTCATTGGAGGATGGGTGTGCTACCACAGCATTGCTTCGTTTCTAGAAGAAAAGGCTAGTTCATTAGCTTAAGTTATACAATGTTTTTTGAGTTGCGGGTATAAATATAAGATAAGATTGATAAATATGTATGATATGATTATTCAATGATCAGTGGATGATGGGTCTGGAGTGACAAATGGTGTGACACCCATAGTTTTGACCCATGGTTGACCCCAATGATAGTAATGTTCTTTTAGAGTGAATTATGCCTTGAACTTGCTGTCTTTGGCTTCACTGTCTTGTCATTCACTGTGAAACCATGTGGTAGGCCTGCAGAAGATAAAAGATGAACAGAACTTGAAGCTTCACTAAAGAAAAACTATTTTTAGTAGTCTCATTCTGCTAGTAGTCTCAAAGATAGTGGACTTTGGATCTACAACTGAGACCAACCCTGTTCCAACAGTAAATGAATGACTTTAAATAGCTCCTTTTCTTTCCAAGTGGAAATCACTTGTCATTTAGAGTATTTATGCTTGTTTGGCTCTTTAACTCCCGGATATTATGGAGAAAGAAAGCTCACCGCAAATCTAATCCCGCAGTAAAATTTTCCGCAGGCAAAGATCGGTCAAACATCCTGCTGCCATTAAAAGGGCAGGTGACTCCATTCAGCGGATGCCATAGTAAAGGGCTTTCACTGTGCTCAAATGAAAGGATATATGATACAAAAAGCTGTCTTAACATGTTACCGCCACTGCTGGAACAAGCCCTACTAGCCCGGAGGCCAAGGGTATCCCTTCTCAATATAAACAGAGTAGGGTGTCCCATGAAAAGAACATTTCATCACTGACTAATGCCTCTGTTGTTAGGGAGTTCCTGTTTGTCGGTAGAACAGTCTGCTATTCCCGACTGTGCGTGTGTGTGTGTCGGTGCGAGAAGTAAGTGATTCTAATAAGAGTAAACAGATGGGCCCAAACTCATGTGTATTTGATTCTTTATTTTTTCATCAACTATTTAGCAATCAGATTATGACAGCTAATAGAAATATCACAAATAAAAAAAACTTCAGATTTACCATATACATATAAAAAAATAAATTACATTGATGAAGGAATCACATTAAAAAAGATTCACAAAAGTAGTAGTGAAAATTATCCCCCTCTCCCTCTTAATACAATTATTTACTTTATACTTATACTACACATGTAACTACTGTAATGTAACAAACATTTGAAAACTTTTTCAAACGTCAACCGGGTACATTTTCAATTACTTAGCTGGTTACATCATGAATATTCTTTCATTCTTTCATTATTATTTGTTTTGTTCCACACCTGACATTTTGCGTAGGGGACAACGTCAAATGTCAAAACCAGGCACTGAGGTTGTCCTGTCTGTCCGCTGAAGTCATTTTCAGTGAAGTGACATCTAAAAGACTATTTACAACATTGTACTTTTCCATTGGTCAATGTGTGCATGTGAATGTGAGTGTTCCCCATGTGTTGAACACAGTGGGGGACAGTGGGAGGAGAGTGGTTGCTGTAGGACCCTCAGTGGCTCTACCTCCCAGCCTGATTCTCAGGGGGTCCTATCGTGGTTCCCTGGTCTTTCCTCCGCTTGGAGCCGTGGGACACGGGATCCGAAGCCTCCGACGGTGCAGCCTGCTCCTTGGGCCGATGACGCTCCGACTGGTTCTGCTGCCTGGAGTAGCGCTTGCACTTGCAGGACGTCACCACCGTTATCCGGTAGGTCCTGGAGCTGCCGTCCTGGCACTGGAGGCGGATGCGCTGGGTCCGGGTGCGGTCGATGACGCAGCGCCACTCCTGGGCCTCTCTGCGGCTCCAGTAGCGGCCGGTGTGACTGCTGCTGATCCAGTTGGGCAGCAGGTGGGCAGGGAGGCATTCCCCCGCACACACCAGCTCCTTGACGGGGTTGAGGCTGGTGCACTGGCCGTCGGAGATGTACTTGGTGGAGCGGAGCTCCCTGCAACCCACCTGGTTCTGCTCTAGACCTGACACAGGACTTGGCATTATACACAACATCTCTTTTATGCGTCATTGTTCTTCTAAAAACAAACTTTTACTTTACTTTACTTTACAAACTTTTACTATTTTCAAACACCATGACATAGAGCCATTAGTGTTTCTTTATTGAATTCATTCTCAAAATAACAATATCAATATCTAATGAATGGATAGAATACACACCATTATAGTATTGAAATACACTTTAGAATGTACGTATTGTATATCAATTGTAAAAGTGTATATATAAGTATTTTAGCCTATGCTGTATCTTGTTGTATTGTATCCTCGTGTAGGTCTACATGGATTACTTGTGCACTGCGATCATTTCCGGACCTCTTCAATAAAAAAAATAGGAATATGCATTTTTCTATTGTTCCTATTGGACCTACATGCATTTCCTTCACAACATGGAATGCTATTAGGTTACGATTAGGTATACATTGTATGAATCCCAACATTTGTTTGTCTTACCTTCGCGTGGAGACTCCAGTAATCTCCCGCCGTTCTGCGCGCGGTTTAAAGACTCGTTGCTCGAGACCTCCGCCATGTCCTCGAACTGAGGAGCCTCCAGCAGTTCGGTGGCATCGTTCTTGACACTTTGCCCTTTCCCAAAAAGTATGATGAAAAAAAATAGATGGTGCCATTCGCACTTGGGATGTGGCATCGCTACTCTTGTTCTTGAGTTGCAGTGGGGCTACGGTGTGGTTGTGTAACACGTGGCAGGTAAAGCCTACATACACAATTCAGGTGGGTGCCGAGTCGCCCTTGCTACACATGTGTGTATGCAACTTATATACCCCCCGTTCGGATTCACAACAAAGCGAGGAGTTTTCTGAATGAAATAGGCGTTTTTTTTTCTGACATGAATGCCCACCTCCATGAAACCACGCGCCATCCCATTTTTTTCTATTCCATTCACATCTCTTCTGAATCCCGAGGCGATACGAAGCTGCCGACTTCATAGTGTTGCAACATTTACGTCAATCACTCATTGTAAATGAAAATGAGACTCAATGGAGAGGGTTCAAGAAGATTACTTGATATTGTTGAGATCAGAATATGAATGTTAAATTTCAGAGTTTTCATATATTTAAATAATGTTGCAGAAAGACGCATTTCTTCTAGACTAATACAATTAGTAAAAATACTGGGTTATAATGTTAATGGATGAATCCAAAGACAGTAGGATTGCTTTAGGCCTATATTTATGCAATACAAAACGTATAAACAAAAATACACAACAGGGTTAGTCAGTCAGTATTTGCAACAACAGTTGTAAAACAAAATGCCCCTGGGAGACATTAATGACTGCAATTATTCTCTACCCACTTGTAAGTAAATCAACATCGTCCTATTGTCAACAACCACCTTACAGTCACAGCTTCATTTATGAGATCGCCATAACGATGGAGCGCACTGGTGATAACCTTCCTTAATCACAGCCTTACACTGACGGAACAAAGACCACTAACCTCTTCATCCTACCGAAACTATGCCCCCAGAAACCTGGTGTCCTCTTACAGGCCGTTCCCATGTAGTGCTCTGACAAAGAGCCTACTCCAACTGCCTCCTCTTTGATACCAGTGAAATTAACCCCAACCCTCAACTGTCTGGCACACGCCATTATTACTATTTAAGACACGATGACACTTCTTTACTTGTTTTGTTATTCGTCAAACCACAAACATGGTTCGCAAAATCATCTCGTTTCGTAGCCTAGGATTGCTAAAGAGTGTAGAATACGAGGTGGGGGTACAAGCTGCCCGTACACCTCATATGATACCTTCAAAGTCACTGGATCCGATGCTGTATTTGCTAATTTCTACATCTCCAGAATCGGAAATTTGAACCTCAACCTTTTGTCAAGGTCTATAGTGAGTATTTGGTGGTGGAGGTGTGTGATGGTGTGGGGGGGTTGATATCCACGACCACAGGATATGGCGTTGAGTTATGGCTCTATTGACATGTAACGTGACAGCGTTCTTGCTCATGCCTAGCAGCGTTCTCATCAGCACCGCGGTGGGACGGTGCTCCCATGGGACTGTGTGGAACGTGCGGAACAATGCGCCCACAAAGAAAGGGATGTAGTACTATGGAGTACTACATCGCCGTAGGATGTAAGCAAGTGCACGTGAGAAATTGAGCTCAAAGAAGATGATGTTCAAAACTATGAACCTATACTTCCTTGAGATGGTAGACTATGCGCCCCACAGTCCAATATTAATTTCACCTCAGGTTATATGTGTGTATGTAGGTCTATGTGATCTGGATGCTATAGCCTACTAGCTTCCCTGCCAGTCCTTATG
Source organism: Phycis blennoides (assembly GCA_900302315.1). Classification (NCBI taxonomy): domain Eukaryota; kingdom Metazoa; phylum Chordata; class Actinopteri; order Gadiformes; family Phycidae; genus Phycis; species Phycis blennoides. The sequence continues at coordinate 22,471 of OMKI01057107.1, read as the reverse complement.
GACCTATTTGTCACACTTTGCAGTCGTTACTCTGACCATAAGAACCACACCAAACTAATTACCCCCTACCTTTTACATAAGACCGAAGCACAACCATTTCTAACTTCAAACCTAAAGGTAACCACCTCAAGCTAAATGTCTCAATCTAACATTTTTGTAACATTCTAACTAATTATCTTCCCCTTTGCATTGATCCTATACACATGCAAAGTGCGTCAACAATGCCATCTATGTGGCACATTTATATAACATAATATTAACGGGAAGCCACCAGTTATTGGGTAAAAAGGACGTTTCCCCTGGTACTTTCCATGATGCAATAAAATGTTTTATGTTTTAGTAAGCGTTTGGTGGGGTAAGGGACTGCAGTGTATCACATCAAAACAGCATGTGGAAAAGCAAAAACTAAAATAAAATAAGCTTTATCATATTGAGGAGTTCTGGTCAATTACCATACAGCTGTTCAATCTGCAAGACCATCATTTTACACTTCTTTCAGTAAACATCAGAACAAATGTTCCACCTCGTACCTGAGATCTCTCTCTCTCTCTCCCTCTGGGTAAAATAGGAATTAAAGAGGTAAAATTATTATCTACTTTAATACAAAAACGTTCACAAAACACCAAAAAATACAAACAATTCTTACATTTGAACATATATATTTATATATAGATCCATTATAACTTTACAGGTGAAAGACAATAACCCTTTGTTTCAAAGAACCAATAGTTACTTTAAGGGTTTCCCTATGTCACATATTTTCACCCTATAGTATTTTCCACAACAAATGTTTCTACAGACTTTTTAGACCAACAATCTAGTTGGCTTGGGGAGCATTTGTTTCCATCAAGAATGATAACAACTGCTGCATCAAAATAAGAAATAATAAAGAAAGAAAAGAAATGATGATTGCAAACTAAGATATATGGGTTGTGCATGCCTCCAACAGTGCAGACCTCCTCTGTATCTTTCAGCCTGCCACCAATGTGATGTCATCACAACCAGTCCACTCCAGGGTTGTTGTTGTTGTTGTCTAGAGCCGCGGCTGCTGGTCCTCTGGCTCACACTTGGGTCCCTGGGCAGAGGTGGAGGGGCAGCCTAGCAGCTCTGCAGGGCGCCCCCCTGCCGCAGCCACCTTCTCCGCCCGCATGCATAATTCCTGCAGGAAGTTGGCCGTCTCTCTCACAAGGTCACTCTCATCATCTGCCGGAGCACAGAGAGAAGTTAAAGAGACACATCTTTGCCTTTATTGTTTTCATGATATTGAAAAGACAAATCTGCAATGACCCATCATCCACAGCGATTAGGCTACAACACAGCTAGGCTCATAGCATCCACTTGCCATTTTCAGTATATGTGCTCCAGGGTGCGCTCTATTTCAAGCTAACATCAGAAAACAACCAATGTATGAAGGCTGATTTTTAAGTGAAAGTGGTAAGTTGATGCAAACATGCACATTTTTGGACTGAACACGGGCACCTTCAATGGATTATTTAATGGATGATTATATACAATGTTTCCAAGATGAATACAAATCCTTACGGAGCGGTGTGTTCCATACATACAACAATTGTGTGATTCTACTGCCATTTAAAAGAATTACAAAGAAAATCATTTATATATCAAATTTTCCCCTAGTAAGCAGTCTACAGGTGACAGATCAATAATTGTAATTTTTTTACGAGCAGCTAGATGGGGTACAGTACTGCATGTTTCATCACCAGAAGAGGTGGAGAAGAGGTCTAGAATAAATTCTAATGCTTGGATTTATACTCTTGCAACGCTATTATAGTTATTTGATTCTCTGTCATCAATCGAGTACCACCTTATCCTGTCTTATACAACTGCATGGTTTCTTCTAAAAATAAAATGGAAATTAGAACATTTTGAAACCTGATGAACACCTTTGAGTTCTTTCAGCCTTGGAGTGTCCTCGTCGTGGCTGGGGCCCTGCTCCTGAAACGCACCGCACATCTTCTTATGGGCAAACCAGTGAAGCCTCTGGCACGTCAGGCTGCAGTATGTCACCTTCAGGAAGACATGGTCGGCCGGGAGGGACTTAAAACATCGCTTGATATGTGGATCGTCATCAGTAGCACTATTGAAAATGACATTTTAAATTGACATGTAGTCATTTAGAACAGTGGTTGTCAACTGGTGGGTCGCGACCCAAAAGTGGGTCGCAGACTGTTTTCCAGTGGGTCGCGGACCCTGGTTCGGGGCAAAAAAATGGTTGTCTATTTTTTATTGCCTGAATAAGTGACTGACTAGTTTAATAGTACAGTTACTGAAGTGTTATGTTAAATAAATTTGAGAAGTTGAAAATGTTCCTTGATTTGCGTCGCGACTTGTCATTAAGGGGTGATAGTGGGTCCCGAAGCCAGACCAGTTGAGAACCACTGATTTAGAAGATGCTTTCTTCCAAAGTTGCTTTACAAGTGAGCCTGATGATTATCAAAACATACAATGTTACAAAATGAGTAAAAGTGCAACATGACCTAGTTGTAGCCTGAACTGGTATAGAAAAAACATCAGTTTACATGGAAATAATGACAAATGGGTGTGGTATGAGGTAAGAGGTGTCAAATGGGTTCAAACGTTGGCTTACTGCTTTGCAAAGGGAACACCTTTTCTCGGCTCCCTTCTCTCCACAAGTGATGCAGTAGTCTGCGTCAGCGAAGGCCATCTGCCCCGTCAGAGCTTGGATTAGTACTGAGAAAGCTGTTGGGTCATTTCCCTAGAAACACAACAACAGGTGGTTTAACAGTTCTGTTTAACACAGTTTAACATCTCTGCCCATCTAAACTGGATCAAAGTGATAGTGCACATAAATAATAATCAACACAAATGTTATATATATGTTATTCTTCTGTTGGAATTAGTTTCAGATAAAAAAATAAAAGCATTAAAAGCACAATTAATATAACAATTAGTTATGAAACATGCATGCATATTAACTTGGTCTGTTATATGTTCAAATTCATAATTGTGTGCAGGTAGGGTAGCTCGCTGGGTTAGTGTCTTTCCGTTAGCTGCTTCCATTGACTTGCAGAGCAGTCTAGCCCCTGTTCATGTGAGCTGAAAATACTTGTAATTACTTTCTAATTTGTAACATTTCAATTGTGTTTTAAATAGTCACTTATTCAAAACAAGTGCCACAACACAAAGAGATTGTAGTTTGTCTACAAACACAGATAATTCAGCACTATGGCTGTGATTATCAGGCCACCTGTAATGCATCACAGGCAGGTGACCTTCGGCGTAGACTACCAAACCAGAAGCAGCTGATGATGTAACTGCGCCAGCTGCCCATCACAGTTAGCCTGATAACCACAACACTGAAAATAGTGCCAGATTATCGGTGTGTTTGTAGCCAAACTTCAATCATGTTGTGTTGTTACTGGTTGTTACTATACTATATAGAATACTATAATATACTAGAATAAGTTGGAAATATTTGGGAAAGTAATTACAACTGTATTCTCCTAGCATGAACAGGGGGTAGGCTACTGTAACTCTACAAGTCAGTAGAAACTGCTTACCCAGCGACCTTCTGGATATGATTGGTGATGACTGGTGATGATTTTGGAATGAAACTACTCATCATCTGGGTAAGATGGGCAGACGCCAATTTACAGATGTACACCCTTTAAATACCCTTAAAGGGTGCTGATAAGATCATATGTCATAAGATCTCATAAGGAATCACTATGCACCTTAAAACACATCTCTGTTTATTCTGGCAGTTCAAAAGCACAACATAACAAACTAGCTAAAGGTTTACTCACAATCTCTACTGGTGCAATGCTCTTCACCAGTTGTTGAAGCAGCGTTGCTTCACAATAAGGGAATTTCCTGATGCAGTCACGAATAAACTTCTCCTGGTTCTGTGGGAAGCCGTCACTGTCTCTGCCCTTCAGCAGACTGACAAATTGTAGCAAGTATGAAGGCAATTAATAGAACACACACAACACACACACACACACACACACACACACACACACACAGCTTTTGACTCTGAAAGACTGTCATGTTGACTAATATAATAAAACAGTTTAATAAAGTCACATTCTTTATTAAACTTGAGAAAATAAAATGTTTGTATTTTATGTCTTATTATTTCACTATTATTTCACACACATTATTTCACTCCTGAACTCTTTCACTGAAGAATGAGTTCTACCTGACCTAATCTTCGGTCTTTCGAGGTCTTTGTAAAAACATGTTACGTGAGCCAAGGGTGGGTGTCGGTATGGGTGTATTTGCGTTTATGTGTGTAGTGTAGTCCATAATTTTATTTGTATATTATTATTATTTTGTTAGTTTTTGTTCTTCTGGCAGTTCAATATTTCCTTTCTATCTTTTGCTTTTATGATTTATTCATAAAATCTAAAAATACCAACTGCACTTAAATCTGTGCCATTTGTGTATTTTGTTCAACAACAAAACACAAATACAATTCAGAGTTGACGGGAAGCACAAAAGGGGAAGAGCTTGCCTGGTGACCAGCTCATCCAGGTGGTCGTCCCGCTCACGGAGGTGTGCCAGGCACCTCTGCAGCACGCAGCTGATGTAGTGCATCTTCATGGCCAGCACCTCGTTCATGTCCTGCTGCCTCACGCACTGCTCACACAGCAGGTCCATCACGCTGTAGCACTTCTCCAGCGCGGCCACGTCTACCAGCAGTGGGTTCTCCTTCACCAGCATCACCATCTGATTTGGTAGCCAAAAGAAAAAAATACAAAAAAAGGGTTTTATATATTTTTTCCTTTCTTTTTGAATATACTGTATATATACAGTGGAACCTCTGTACTCAAATTTAATTTGTTCCAAAAGGCTGTTGGAGTTGTTAATTGTAAAACTAAATTTCCCATAAGAATTAATGTAAAATGGATTAAACTGTTCCAGAGTCCCAGATAATTGCATATTGCACCTTCACACCCTTGTCATTTCTTTATTCTATAAAGCAAAGCAATATCAGACACACGCATCCCATTGTTATGCTTCGAGATGATTTCCTTCTTCAACTCAATCGTTGTCCGCACTATGTTCCGCTTTTCCTTAGCACAAGCACTCCTTCAGTTAGGGGTGTACCCAGGACATTATTTCTAGGGGACCAGCTCAGGCCAGTCTTTTATTTGGGGTGGCACTTGATTGTCAAAAATTTCTATTTTAAAACTCAGGCACCGCGTCACTCAGAGCAGCGGTTTTCCTGTGGCCCGTCAGGCCATAAACAATGGATTGAATAAAGTTTCTTATGGACACTAATAATGTCTTATTGATAATCCCATGTTATTGGAGTGGGTGCTTGGTTGTTGTGCGATGTGTCATGATTATGTGGGGGGGTTCGGGACCTTAACATGACACAGGGATGTTTTTAATGCAAATGACAGTAGCATATTTGTTTTCACCTATTTGTAATATTAAATATGTATTTATACTACTATCTGCTGATATTACTGAGACTGCTGCCCTCTATAGGTTGAAATCAGTCTATCCTGGTACACTGCAGTGTAATGTGTAGAGGCTAATGTGTAGAGGCTACAAGTGTTCATCTCATGGACTGATTAAAATGTTTCTGACTTGGATGGAAGAAAATCTATTGATTATGTATCCATTGTACTGCACTATAGTGGCTTGAAATAAGATCTAAAATGAAAGAATGTTTATGTACTTTTTCAATGTCAAAACCTTTAGTCCTACTATTTCAATCTTAAATAGTGTGCTATTTGCCGCAACCCTTGAGCTGTGAGGACAAGGGGAGAAAGACCACCTTCACAGGGTTGAGGTTGGTGGTCATGATGATCTTATGAAGGGGCGCCGCCAGCTTGGGGGGTAACTTGGGTTCACTCTCCTGACCCTGAGGTCTGGTGTAGTAGTCCAACCTCGCCCGGGGAAAGAAGTTATTGATCACGGTCACACAGTCATGCTGGCCTGCAATGAGAATGGTTAACTGGGAGGGTGTATTAACAACCTCACAAGGATTTTGATTAAATGTGATTATTTGAATTTGATTTGCTATTATTCACAACATTCAAACCTTCTGACAAATGTACTTATTGTAAGTCGCTTTGGACAAAAGCGTCTGCTAAAATGCCCTAAATGTAAATGGAAACATATTAAGATTAATCCTGTCTGGACATTTATACCGTTTTATTGCCCTTTATTCTATATTAGGCAACATTATAACACATCAAATTGCATTGAAATTAAGAGAATCATGCTGAAACACCCACACATATCAAATATATGCTTTTGATCACAACAATTTGGTGGCATGGTGGCTCACCAACGAATGCGGCCATCTGAGCAGCTGTTCGCCCCACAGAGTTGACCAGGTTGGTCTCGGCGCCGGCATCCAGCATCATCGTGGTGATGTCGGTTTTTCCTGGGAACAACGTGCCATGTATGAGAATGAGTACCAGTTCTCCTTAGGATCCAATGTATTCCCTTTCTATGAATACAATTGTATTACATCACATTCATGTTTGACAGATCTTTCCAAGATCTGACAAGTAAGATTTCAAAAGAAGACAAGAATTAACAAAGAAGTTGCACACATTATCAACATGATGTGCAAGACATACCAGACAGGCCAGCAAACATGAGTGCAGTGTATCCGTATTCATGCTGGTTGCAGTTCACATCTGCCCCGTGTCGCAGCAGCAACTGACACATGTGGGCTTTCCCCTTGTACGCAGCATGCATTAATGGTGTCATGCCATACTGGATAGAGGCAAGAGAGAAGAGGGATTTGCAGTATTTATTTCACATTAAAATGAATGATCAAGCCTAACACCGGTTCATTGTACCTTTAGTTTGCAGACTAGGTGGACAATTGTCTAAGAACATGTATGTTGTGGTGTTTCTCACATCTAGAGTGGTCAATTACAAAAAGCCTTCTAATTCTATAAAGCTGCTCAAACAGAGGAGACACCAGAACAGACACAGGAGTCGATTGTACATTGTACAGTATATCTTCAACAACCAAGATTGACGTTTCCAAGAATGTCTTTCATGCATTGGGCACATTACCATTACACAACCTTTCACTTGTACAGATAAAACACAAAATTACATTTTCACATAAATCTGTAATTACAGGCCCCGAGGCCTTAACGGCTATGTATGTACTAGTAAAACAAATCAGAATATAATCTAGTGGATATTTTACCAAAAATCTAACTTAAATTTAGCTTAGTGTAATATTAGCTTCAAGATGTGTCAATGTATTGAGGCTGAGGTGATGTAAGGGAGCAATGGCTGGTAGTTCTGTTAAGCACACCTGTTCTTGATGGAGAAAAGGCCCTTCAGAGACAAAGGAATTCAAAGGGGCTATAACATTGAGTGGCATGGCACCATTATCCAACACTGCTTCTGCCCCTCCACCGTCACCTCCATATGTCTCTCCACAACAAGAAGCAACATATGCTATCTCCCATAATGGTTACAACACACATTATTCACCCTTTCAGAAAGTCATTA
>OMKI01057107.1:0-14624 GCA_900302315.1 Phycis blennoides | reverse complement strand
ACTCGCATATCTTGGTTGGCTAGTAGCTTTTCAGCCTCCTGCACATCACCTGAAGGAAGGACATTGTAGGTGGACAACTAATAGGAATTTGCACAGTTCTAAATATTTCATGTTTATCATACAAATCTGGTGAACATTAAGCAAGTAACATTGAACATTAAATTGATCCTAATTAACATAACACATTAATGCTAAGTAATGAAGAAAAAAACATATTGAAGTAACATATTATTATATATGTAATTACTATAATATAACTAAGACCAACAGAGACCAAAATAACCAAAATAATTTTTGTATTTCATTACACTATAACTTCATATAACTATAACTAATTTCATCACTATAACTACACAATAACTAATGCAGTGAAAGCTGAAAACATTGTAATCCAAAGCCAGACAATATTATTCAAGATAGTTTATACTCACCAGCAGAGATAACTTCTAATATTTTCCTCTCAGATGCTGAAAGATCCCCCTTTTTAGGTGCAGCCATGGTATGTTTGAGGTAGGCTTTGTTTTAATGCTGAATTGCAAAGACTTTGCCAAAGTATATATGTCTTTGAGCTTGTCTCAACACTATTGGTACATGGCACAGGTGTGTTTATAAACTGGAGACAGGAAAAATCTTTCTCTTGCAGAGATTGGTCCACATTGGAATATACCATTGTAAAAAAGGGGGCGGTGACGTTCATTGTATTTAGGCATGAGGATATTATCAGAGCTTTTTTCTAGACAGAGCTATTCCCATTGACTGTAATGTGCCAGGAAATGTAATGAACCAGGCACAAGCCTGGCAATACCTGGCTTGATGAGTGCCAGACAGTGTAGAATGCATGGGGGTGAATATGACATTTCCACTAGCACTGAGGCATGGCACAACATGAGGACCATGTATATATAGCCTACATATATATATATATATTCAAGATTCAAATTAATATTAACATAACCTCTTTGTTGCCTTTGCTCAATAGACCCTTTTCAAAGAGGTGCCATCATAGGACTAACAGAGGTGTCGCTTTTAGCACTAATCATGGGTCTGCTACTGTTTTGTACCAGGGTATAGGAGACGTATCTTCACTAGTTTATATCCACGCCCTGCTACATATGAGGAGAGCTATGTTCAGTTTGCTGTGGCTAAATAATGACATTTCATTTTTAAATAAATTTTTTTGATTTTGAAGGTCTCTAAAAATGCAATTGCTCTATTTGGACATTTCAGCAATGAGATGTCAGTCACCGTTAAAAATAGAAGGTGTTCAAAATCAACATAGATAAATGCAGAAAAGACTTAAAACAAACTGGTTAAAATTAGACACTAAATCTAGACATTAAGACATTTTGTCTTGTAATGATGATTAGAAGAAAGATGTCAAGTCAAGTCAACTTTATTTACATTTACATTTAGGGTATTTAGCAGATGCTTTTATCCAAAGCAACTTACAAAAAGTACATTTGTCAGAAGAAGGTGAAACATTTTAATGCTGTTAATACAGTAAGAAAGCCACAAGAACAAGTTTCAAGCATTTCAATTGCTAGGGTAACCATTGCTAGTATACAAAGTGCCAAGATGTACAACATACCTCAAGAGCATGAGGGTATGTTTTTTTTTTTATATATATATATATATATAGCATATTACATACATAAAGCAGATTTACATGTGCTTTGCATAAAAAACATGTCACACAATATAACAAAACAGGATTTCAATGAGTGCATAAAAGACATTTGAAAAAAAAAGTTAAAAGTGCATTATAGTTTAGCAGAAAGTGAAGGTGTACATAACATTTTTTAACCTTGATTTAAGTGCAGGTGCAAGTCTCAGATCTTCAGGAAGTTTATTCCAGCGATGTCACAGTCTGTCTGCCACAGCTCCACCTCATTCATTCATATTCGCAGCTGCGCCGCAACAGGTGAAGACCACAAATCAGACCTTCACTATTCACCTGGTGCCAGATTGTTCTTCGCTGTTACCACATCAAAGTCTCTCCAGCAATTCTCCTGCCTCCTGTCCTGGTTTCTCAATCCTGCCTGTCCCCGACTCCGATCCCCGCCTCATCCTTCCTGGTCTCTGTTCGCCTGCCTACCGTCCCGGATTCCCGATCCTGCTTGTTCCGTTTAGACGCTTTAGACGCTTTATTTTCACACATGCGTGGTTTTTTGCTGCAATTGGGTCCAGTACCGATCCGTTAAAAGCAATGTGTTGCATAGTAGCTGAATCCTGCTTTTATTTTTTGCTTTGGGTTGACTCTGGGAACAATTTGCTGACTGGTCCCAGTTGATCTTGAAGGTCTACTCTAGACGGTTCATATAGTGAAAGCATTTCAGTGATATACTATATATCAAATTGTCTTTTTTGATTTGAGAATTGGTGTAATGGGTAATGGGTTAGACATGTTTGGGCCTTTGTTAGAACTCTAGCAGCTGCCTCTGAGTTTTTTTGGAAGACCTGCAAAGAGACATTTACAATAATCTAACCTACTAGTAATAAAGGCATAGACACGTTTTTCACTCAAAAAAACACAAAAATGTTATCACTGACTTGATGTGGCTATTGACATTTAGATCTGAATCAAGAATAAAAAATACGATTTCTTGCTTGGTTTTTGGTTTTTAAGGCACCAAAAACAATTACCTCAGTTTTCTCCTTATTTAGTTGTCCGAAATTCTGGAGCAACTAGTGACCTCGACCTCAATGCACTGGCACAGCAGATGTATAGGATGACAATCAGTTGGTGATAGGGCAATATACATTTGTGTCGTCCATATAAAAATGGTAAGCAATGTTGTCAGTTTGCATAATGAGGCCTAGTGGGAGCGTGTAGAGGTTGAATGAAGATGGTCCTGGAATTGAACCTTGAGGGACTCAACAGGTCACGTTAGTTAGTTCAGATACATAGCAACCGATGGAGACAAAGTACTTTCTGTCTTGTAGATATGACCTGAACCAGTTAAGACTGCGCGGGACAGCCCTGCCCAAATTTCCAATCTGTCCAAAAGTATTGAGTCAACAGTGTCGAATGCAGCACTGAGGTCCAGTTGAGGCCAATAAATCATTGCTCTAGCACTTTTCAAGGCTAAAGTAGGCATGGAGGCTCTCTTTATAGATGAGGTTTATAGATGAGCGTGAGGTTTGTGTTTGGCCTTACGGCATTCTCTTTTCTGGACTGTGACAGAGGCAGCATTTCTCCAGGATGCTTTTTACTTACCGGAAAATGTCATCTGACAAATTACATCTATAACATTCACAATTTTGGAATTAAAGTTATCTACCAGATCATCAGCATCATAGGTGTGGCAGCATAGAGATGGTGTTTTTAAAGAATTCTCATTGATATATCGATTTTGAAGAGTATTTGATTTGATTTGTGTGTCAGTAAATGAGAGTAAATGATCTATCAAAGCATACACCGAAATGGTCAGATAGCCAAGGATCAATCACAGAGACAGAGACCCTGAAACCCTTGGCGATAATCAAGTCCAAGGTATGTCCCCGGCTATGAGCGGTCCCTTTCAGATGTTACAGACAGTTCAAAAGTGTCCAGGATAGCAAAGAGTTTGCACTATGGTCATTGGTGTCATCTATATCAATATTAAAGTCATTAGTTATAATTAGATAGTCAAAGTCAGTGGAAATGATAGACAGTAGTTCTGTAAAGTAATCAAAAAAGTTTGCTAAATATTCTGGTGGCCTGTAAATGATTAGTAGCCGATCTCTGGGGGAACAAAGCAAGCAGAGTGTCCAACCCTGTCCTTCACAGAGCCCACTGTGAAGTGTGTTAGTTTGACATGTATCCCTTTTTCTCAAAAAGATGCATTAAGCCATGACCTTTGGTGATGACTCCAACCGTTCCCTTAAGTGTAGGCCTTTCATATTGAGAGCCATATGGCAGTGCTAGGGAACAGCAAAAACCCTTTGGCGAGTTCCCACAATAGCATCTAGCAATAATCTAGCAATCGAAATGCTTGAAACTTGTTCTGGTGACTTTCTTACTGTATTAGCTGCAATGAAATGTTTTACCTTCTTATGACAAATGTACTCTTTGTAAGTCGCTTTGGATAAAAGCGTCTGCTAAATGCCCTAAATGTAAATGTAGCCCATGTCATATTTTCCACACAGCACACAGGATTATCCCATTTATACCATGGCCTTGGTATATGCCATGCTAAAAGTGAAAGATACCAGAAAAAAGTTAAATCAAATACTAAAGAAGTGAAACTTCTACCAACAAAAATGGTTAATAAGTCAACATATTAGCTGGTATTTTTTTTCATGGAAATATTTAATGAATGTGCCCCAGAATTTCACATGCATTTTTAAGATTGTAGCACCCTGTCACACTTTTCACTCTGAACTAGTTCTCTCGCCATGAGCTACCAAGATTATGAGCAAATAAACTAATAATTTCAGATCTCTGTTCCCATTCACATATGACACTATGCAGGAAATCTTCCAAAACCTTGCAGGGTACATGTGGTAAAGGATGGACACATGAAGCTGTAGTAACAGGTTACCACCTCCAGGGGGAAGCACCATGCTCAATTAGAGTACTCGGTGTGTGATTGACGTGACAAGATTAGAGAGTAGGCCTATTGCTGTAATCCCGACCCAGAGAGGAGAACTGAACGATGTCTGGGACATTCAGAACAAACATGTTGCTCATTGACTGGCCACAAAGATTACTGTTATACTGTATATTTTTATTGGGGTATTGTGTCAATATAAAAATCACAGAAGTCAAAATATTTTTTTTATATAATGCACTGGGCTCATTCTCAACAATTACATTTTTTGGATATAGCAGCAACCACTATGTAGTAGGGATATAACAAATATATCAACATATAAACAGAGCCTCAAAGGGCTGGGTAAAAAAGGGGAACAAACTAAGAAAAGACAGAAATAACAGAAATATAAATAACAGTAAAAGATTATGTAATTTTATTATTATTTGTCGTTGATTTTGCACCTTGGATTGGATTATTTGATTATTTTGGTTTGATTTACAGTATGTTGGAATGTTTATTCACATAAGTGTACTTGCATGCATTTGTAAGTGTAGATGTCTGAAAGTCAGAGACAGGGAATTAGCCATGTACCCTTGCTGACACGTGTGTGTCCTAAGCCTGGCACAAAAAGAGAGAGAGGAGAGTGAGAGTGAGAGGGAGAGAGAGGTGAGTCCATTAAATATAGCACAGTGGACCAGGTTGGCAGAAAGGAAGCTACAACTCTCAGACAGAGCATCTCTAAGCAGAACGCACTTCTGGCAAGCATTTATTTTTTTTACCAATATTCTGTCACTATTCTGTAAAATGATGATGAAGTTACCACCTTTTCTTTGATTATATAATAATAAAATTACAATATGTATACAATACATTTTTTGCATCAACATGGCTGTCATTTGATGCTTTGCATTTAGGACTTTTATGAGTTCCGGTAAGCAGCAGAAGCCAGTGCTGACAGGCCAGAGGTTTAAGACCAGAAAAAGGGGTGAGTAGATGTCTAAAATGCATTTAAAACTGAAATGTTAAAACTGCTGCTCCCTGAGAAGCAATCTGCGAATATTTGAAACGTATTCGACCACACCATATCTTTTTATGGTGTGGTCATAAAAAGATAATACAAAAATTACACATTGGCTGTCTTAGCGATAACTCCCTCACATGATCATGTTCCTCGAATTCACAGTTTACAGACTGCTAAGTCAAGCATGCTGCTGTGCTTGCCATAGATAAAAGTCGCTAGCCAGCACAACATCAAGTGCTGCCGTGAAGCCTGTTGCAGAGAGAGCAGTAGAATAAGTCAATCCTGTATTTACATACAGATATGTCTTACTTCTGTATTCATCAAGGTAACATCTAACCAATAGAAAGTCCCAAAAGCAAAAGCTCTGTTAAAATTCAAGGCATGCAGGTGCTCTATACAGAAATTAGTTTAAGTTTGTGGTATTAATTTAGAAATAATGTATCGTCTTCATTGTAATGTAAGGCCTGTGTCTTACATCTTAGAAGATCAAAGGAGATAAAGATGTGTCATTTAACACTCACTAAATGGCCAACTAAAATACAATAATTGTTTGATACACTTTATAACAGCCACATCACACCAACTAAGAAAATAAATGAATTGCAAGATAGGTACTCAAGTCTAATGTATACCTTGTTCAACTGTATACACAACCCAAAATAAAATATGTTCCATTGCACTTTGGAAATTAACACTGAAACTCATTTTGCTATTCTGCCTTTAAACAAACACAAATAGGCCTACTTTACTTTGGTTCCTTCTTCTTAGAAACAAATAAGAATGGTCGCCCGGTGGCACATTAGTTAGCACCGCTGCCCCAGAGCAAGGAGGTACTGGGTATGAAACCCTGGGGGGAACCTTTCTGTTTGTATGTTCACATGTGTTTCTTCCTGGTGCTTCTGTTTACTCCCATTCCATAAAGACCATAAGTCAAATGCTCCTATTGCTGCAGCTAGTAATGCAGATAACTGATTTTGTTGGGTAGTACTTGTACTTGTACAATGAGAATAGTAAAGCCAACTTCTTATTCTTCCAGATGAAAAAGAGAAATTTGAGCCAACACTTTTCAGAGATACTATTGTCCAAGGCCTCAATGAAGCTGGAACGGACCTGGAAGCAGTGGCCAGATTCTTGGATGTGTCCGGGTCACGGCTGGACTACCGGCGCTATGCCGACACTCTGTTTGATGTCCTCATTGCAGGGAGCATGCTTGGTGAGCGACAGCATGGCTTTCATATACAATTCATAGAACCATATTCAAATAAAAAGGCAAATTCTATGCTGTAGAGTTAAAATCCTATTGTAATTTACCTACATTAGTAGGTAGTATTATTGTGAGTATTATTGTGAAGCACCTGTGTCACTATTGTCGGTAGTGCCCAGTTTGCACTGGAGACAGACCAGGGTTTTGCAGGCTACTCTCTCCAAGGACAAAGAGATCACAGCTGGCTTTGTACGATTAGCACAGTAAGTCCCCATTACTGACCAGATCCCTGTCTCACGGCTTGGTGAGTGCCCTTTGTCATGACGCTGATTGGTTTTAGTATGCATTTCCCCTGGAGTGTGGTCTTTTCATTTGAGAATACATTTTCATTGAAAATGTCACTTGTTATGGCTTTAAGGATATGTTTGAAGAAGAATTTGTCTTTGAGTAGCCACAGGTTATACAGCTGGTCAATATTTAGTTATGGAAACCTCAAGAGCACAGGTAGACAAAAAACACCCAACCCAGAAGTAGACCTATGACTGATGAGTGAACTCAAATTGCTTAGCATAGGGGTGTAGTTAAAGCAACGCACATTTATTATATTATTATTCTTATATATATTATTCTTGCACCTTAATATAAATTAGTACAAATATTAAATTTATATCTCTAGTCATTAATACACAGGACAAATATGTTACTATCCCTTGTGCCATCATCCAAGGTAAACACATGTAGAAGGCCAGCTCAGATAAGACCAAACATAAAACAAGCGAGTGACATAACCACCATCAGGTGCAACACCATAGCAGACATCAGGCTATGCCATCATAAATCTATGGAGTCATTCCTCAGCGGCACCATTCACCAGTTTGCTAGGCTCACCTAGCCTAGCCAACAGCGGTATGCGGCACGTCATTGGGGTTATCATTGGGGGTTATCAAGTGGTTATCAAGTGTGCACCTTCCTTCACCGGTGTTTGGTTAGGCCCACGACACCTCAAGAAGGCTTAACTGTGTATTCCAGCGTCCTGGAAACACACCCCTCTATGCCACCACCTCACAATTCCCTCTAACCCTCACCATTTAATGCCTGCCATCAACTTATATTAGCCTTGTCCTTAACGGGAACCCCAACTACCAAGCTTCCTCCTTAGCCATAGCAACTCGCTTGCGCTCTCCGCTGCTTGCGCCATGTTCTTTATCGCCAGTTTCAAGTGCCGTCCGCGAATGCCCAATGCCATTAGGAGTGCAAAAGCGGACTTTGCCACAAAACCTCCGCAGCCAACTTCTACCGGCCGTACCCCGGCCCTTCACCCTCGCTGCTCTGCATCCGCTGCTAACTTACCGCGTATCTCGCTTTCTGCTTGCCTCCATGCTCCACAGATCCTTCCACTTTAACCTTCTCTTCTCTACACTCTCCCAATTCACCCACTGCCCTTGCTTTGCCTGTGACACTGCCTTTGTCTATAGCATATGATAGTGTAGTAATTGATATCTCTATAGCATAGAATAGTAGGATGCCCCCCCTCACCAAATTCTTATCATCATGCACAGTGACCTTGGGTACCTTCAAAGGCGCTTTTAAAATCACATTTATTGTTCTCATTATTATAAGTAAAATCTTTAAAGGGGTTATATTTTGCATATTTTTGTGGTTAATAATCGAATTTTGGGTTACTACTACAATGTTTACATACTTTAAAGTTCACACCTTATTATTCACAAATGGTTCATCGCTCAGAACCACTTTCAGCCTTTTCAGAAACGCTCAGATCTGGTGCACCTTTTTCTACCACACTTTTTCCTTCCACTCAACTTTCCATTAATGTGCTGGGATACAGCACTCTGCACTTTTTAATTTTCCTTGATTTGGGTCGCGGCTTGTCATTAAGGGGTGATGGTGGGTCCCGAAGCCAGACCAGTTGAGAACCACTGATCTAAAGGCTCAGGAAACCTATGCAGGTGTTTTGAGTTAATTAGCTGATTAGAGCGTGAGACCATATTGAACTTTTTCCTAATATTCTAATTTCCTGAGATACTGACTTTTGGGTTTCATAAGCCATTATCATCAAAATCAAAATAAATAAACGCTTGAAATATATCACTCTGTGTGTAAAAGTGAAACTCATATATATACATAGATTCATTGATGAATCTATATAATATATGAGTTAATGTTTTTGATTTAATTACTGAAATGTATTAACTTTTTGATGATATTCTAATTTATTGAGATGCACCTGTACATGGATAATAAATCTATTTAACACACTAAAGGAAAGGGGAAAACCAAAAAAAGTATAATTTGATTACTTTAATGTTGTCCTGATCAGACCACATTGACCGCTGACCTTCACTGTATAAATATCTTCCCAACAGAACAAAACCATCCATCCCAAAACGAATACATAAAATAAAATAGTTATTCTTTCACTAATCAAAGCTTTACTTTCCTATAGACTATGGGGCAAAAAAAAAGTCATTCAATATGGTGCCACATAGACTCTAATCATATGATTCCTGCTGCCATTCATCATAGCCCCAGGAGGGACACGCATCCATGAAGCAGACCAGAGCAAGGTGACAGCGCACTGTGTCTTCACCAGTGAGGAGAAGCATTCTGCCATACGCCTCTATGCTCAGGTAGGTTTACTTTACTCCAGATGATTCTCCTAGAACATTGGATTGCATATGTATTACAAAAAAAAACTGTTGTTGAGACAAAAGGAGTGTGTGTGTAGGGGGGGGGGTATTTTATTTTGCACATGGAACTAAAAAGGGCCCCAAACCTCGTGTCTTGAGCTTGAGCCATTTGCCGTAGGTTTTCCACAAGCTCATCAGGAGGTACAAATACCTCGAGAAGGCCTTTGAAGAGGAAATTAAGAAGGTAAGCCTACAGAATGTTGTGACCTCATTTGTAAGGATAACAAATATGCAATATCGTGGGATATATGGTACATTATGGAATATAATAGGTAGGTCAACATAAGGTATTTTTGGATCACTTTAGATGATTTTGTGTTTTTTAGGTTTCTCATTTAACATTTTTTTTCAGTGGTATGCTCTAAAATGCTATTAAAGCTGCTATTATAGTTCTTAAATTGACAACCTCGTTGATACAAGCTGTATTGCTTTCATGTACGTGTCATCCTCTGGGCCTTTGTTCAAGCTCATCAATTACCTTTTGTGTAGAAAATAAATCAATTACGTCAAATAAATCAACGTGCATCACAATTCAGACTGGTACACAATTTAGACTAAACAAGGTGACACCTAATATGAAGTATGAATATATGAATATGAATATGAAGAGAAGACAATTACCCATGCCCTGGTACATAAGTACAGACCCATAATTAGTGTTTTGAGCTACACCTGTGTTTGTCCTACGGAGACACCACTGTGAAAGGGGTCTATCAAGGCAAAGCAAGAAGCCTCCTAACGTTGTCTTGTCCATTGTGTCTGTGGAGCTTTTGCTCTTCTTAAAATCCTTCACCGAGTCGGAGCGGACCAAATTAGCCATGTTGATGGGGATCCTGTTGGCCAACAATGATCTCCCCCCGCCTATCCTTGTTGGCTTGTTCAGCGATGGAGTCGTCAAAGAAGGTTTGCATGCATGCAAACACACACACACACACACACACACACACACACACACACACATTGTCAGAGATACAGAGACAATTTCAGACCAATCTCTGGAATTTTAATCAGTTTGAATTTTCAAATTTCAACATTATTTACATATCAACATATTTCCCATCTGGGTCAATAAAGTTATAATAAAATACCATCTCTTATCTTATCAGCACAGATCATTATCTTTGTGATTGGTTATTCTCTGTATTGGTGAATGTCACACACCCTGCAGGTATCTCAGCATGTTTTGCTGTGAAGATGTTCAAGGCGTGGATAGCAGAGAAAGATGCCAACTCCGTGACCATGGCCTTGAGGAAGTCCAACCTGGACAAGAGACTTCTGGTGAGGGCAGATGATATTCTAATGACTCAACAAAAGGCCTGACACACCAAGCCGACCATTGGTCCAAGTCGGGTTGAGCAGTTGTCATAGTTTTTCTTTTGGGAAGATAATTTTTCATGATGTTTTCATTAAATAGCAGCTTTATGAAAAATGTTGTCTGAAATTAATTTATGAAAATCACAAAGGAAACAACATTATAACACATTTTCAACAGGAGCTTTTTCCCACCAACAAGCAAAATGTGGAGCACTTCTCCAAGTACTTTGATAATGCGGGGCTGAGCCAGCTGTCTGAATTCCTGCGCACACAGCGGTCCCTGGACACACGCAAGGAGCTGCAGAAAGAGCTACAGGAGAAGCTTTCACAGGACTGCCCTATCGGAGAGGTACTACCTCCCCAATAGGGTTTATGTTTAACAAACCATAAACACACTAATGTCATTTCACATACAAAGAAAATATTGAAATGTTTGTCAAAAATATCTGGGTCAACAGTTTACACACGCAAAATAACTGTCAAGGATGATAAAGTTCTAACACCTCTGTAGGGTGATATCATTACCTCTATGTCTCGTTGTCACCTCTATGTCTTTTTGAGTCAAGTGCTGTGTTTTTTGTGTCGAGTTTGCTATTGGCTTTTGCATATTCAGTCGTTGGCCGTCTCTGCAGATAGTGGTGTATGTGAAAGAAGAGATGAAGCATAATGGGCTGCAGGAGCCGGCGGTGATAGGCCTGCTCTGGGCGTGTCTGATGAATGCTGTAGAGTGGAACAAAAAGGAGGAGCTGGTCACAGAGCAGGCGCTAAAACACCTCAAGGTAGGTCACAGAACGAAATAAATTCTAATTTAAAAAAAATTACCACTCCTTGTTACGTGCAAATGTGTGTGTGTGTGTGTGTGTGTGTGTGTGTGTGTGTGTGTCTGTCTGTCTGTCTGTGTGCATCTATATGTGTGTCAGCACTACGCCCCTCTGCTGGAGGTGTTCACCACACAGGACCAGTCGGAGCGGGTGCTGTTGCTCAAAGTACAGGACTACTGCTACGACAACATCAACTTCATGAAGGCCTTCGCTAAGATAGTTGTGCTCTTCTACAAGAGTATGCACTTCTCTCTCTCTCTTTCTCTCTCTCACTCTCTCACTCTCTCTGTATCTCCCTTAACTTATTTAAAAACTCACAAACTGGTGGTTGTTATTCAGCTGCCATCAGATTGGTTGGCCTTTTATCTAAAATCCAGATGTTTGAAATTTACTGGAATGTGAAACTGAAAGTCCTCACTTACACAACTCTCAATCTTCCACTTTCCCAACCCAGCCGATGTCTTGAGTGAGGAAGCCATTCTAAAGTGGTACAAAGATGGCCACTCATCCAAAGGAAAGAGTGTATTTTTGGAGCAGATGAGGAAGTTTGTTGAGTGGCTACAGAACGCAGAAGAAGGTAACGCCTCAATACCCCTTTGCCATCCCTTTTTATGAATTATTCCTACTTTTACTAGGTAGTGTCGATGTTAACTCATATTGACCCTCTCTCTGCTGAACCCAGAAACGGACTCTGAAGGGGAGGAGGCTCAGTGAAAGAACATGGCAGCCAGGAGTTCGTTCTAATGTGCTGGTGTGCTGAGTTCACATCAGACACGTGCACACACAGAGGAACACACACTTCATATCAGACACACACACACACACACACACACACACACACACACACACACACACACACACACACACACACACACACACACACACACACCACCACCAACACCATTTCAACAACATTCATTTAGCAGACACATTCATCCAAAGCGAATGCTTATAATGAATAAAGCGTATCTATGCCCCTCGCTTATTGTTGTTGTTGAAAATATATCACAAAAGAAAATATTTATTGTTTTATTACGCTGAGGATTTAAGAGAATTATGTTTGCATCAGTACTTTAGTAATTATTTTCATAATAATGAATGAATATACAAGAAGGTATAGGTATAAAAAAGTATAATAAAGTGATATCCTAAAAGATAAGCAAATAAAACATTATTGTCCATTAATATCTGGCAGCATGTTTCTGTTTTTCAAGTTTTTTTTTTTTTATGTTTTTAATGTTTTTAATGGACACCGAGTCCAGAGGGCACAAATCATTTCTTGTACCCATTTTTCCTGCCTAGTGGGACCTTGATACACCTTCCAGATGGCAACAGCTGGAACTAGAAAATGTAATTCCACGCTAGGAATTACTTGTGCATGGGAATGCCCGTAATCATTGAGATAGATTTAGTTGAGGTGGGGATCGGACTGCCAACCCTCCTGTTGTGGAACACACGCTCTACCCATTGAGTTATGCCGTCCATTTGACAGCCACCAAATAAGCTGTTCAGCGACTCCATCGCTGAACAAGCCAACAAGGATAGGCGGGGGGAGATCATTGTTGGCCAACAGTATTTCACTAGTTTGGCTAGCTAGTCTGCACTGTCATTTCATAACATGCACAAAGTTTGACGACAAAAAGACTAAAACACCCAGAACAGGAGCAGTTACCTTGGCTGTAATTATTTGAGAAATGTGCCTCAAAGGAGAATTTTACAAGCGAATCGAAGGCAAAAGTGAATCTAAGGCAAAAGGAGCAAGGCAGTAAGCGAGGTCAAAAGGCTCAATGTTATCTCTATGGGGGTTTTTGCATGTTTAATCGCAAATATCTCAAACAGTATAAAGTTGATGAAAAGGAAAAATACATAGCACAGGTATACGGAAGTAGACCTTTGTACTACAGTTTGACTGAAATCTCGAGGTTCAGTCGTTTAGCCTCCATTAATTGCAGAAATGTGGTTTGAAGAAGAATAATATGATGAAAAGTGCATAGTGTGCATAGTAGTTCCTATACACAATAATGAGTGATGAGAGTGGGTGTGGTCATTAAAGACCAGGGTTGCCTTTTTGTATATGTTCTAGAGTTGCAATTGTTTGTTTCCACTGTTTTGCTGGCCTGGTTCACTTCCTGGGACCATTTATTGTTGAGCTGACCTAATGAATGTAAGAGAACTACATATTTTGTGTGGACCAGATCCAGGATCACGCTGGGCAGGTGGGCGGTGGGCATTGGCCTCTTCTTCAGCTTCACAGAGGTCTGCTTTGCTTCACTATGGATTATGGGCTGGACAAGATGTTAATTAGGGATGTGCAGTAAACAACAACAACAACAACAACAACAATAATAATAATAACAAAAATTACTAGGACTGCAAGCAGTCACGAAAGGTATCACATTCACTTGTTCTCGTAAACACAGACATAGACTCACACACTCGCATCCACTCACACAAACACACAACCACAGACACTCAAACACAGAGATACACAAACACACACACACATTCATACTCACACACACACAGACACACACACACACACACACACACACACACACACACACACACACACACACAGACACACCCACAAACACATACACATACTCACACACAGACACACACACACCCACACACACACACATACACTCAGAAACAAACACGCACACACATATCCATGCACAGACAAAGACACACTCACACACATTTAGACACACACACACACACACACACAAACACACACACACACACACATTTAGACACACACACACACACACACACAAACACACACACTCATACACGCACACACACACACAAACACACACACTCACACACATTTAGACACACACAAACACACACACTCTCACACATATATACACACACACACACACACACACACACACTTACACACACACAAACACACACACTCACACACGCACACACACACACACACAAATACACTCTGTTGATTGACCGTCTGTGAGATCTAGGAAGAGTCTAAAATGATGGTAATCAGATAATCCAACTGTGTCTGTTGTTGTA
>OMKI01057104.1:0-10486 GCA_900302315.1 Phycis blennoides | reverse complement strand
AAAATTTTAAAACCCCCCCCCCCCCCCCCCCCCCCCCCCCCAAGGCCGGCCCGCTGGCACAAGGCCAAGAAGGTGCAGCTGACCCCGGGCCAGACGGAGGTGAAGATCGACCTGCCGCTGCCCATCGTGGCGTCCAACCTGATGATCGAGTTCTCGGACTTCTACGAGAACTACCAGGCGTCCACCGAGACGCTGCAGTGTCCGCGCTGCAGCGCCTCCGTGCCGGCCAACCCGGGCGTGTGCGGCAACTGCGGGGAGAACGTGTACCAGTGCCACAAGTGCAGGTGGGTCCGGGCGGTCAAAACTGAGGTCGAAGAAGAACCGCAAAGCAAACGCACACGGCCGTAAGACTGCGCTCTCTCTCCCTGCCGCGCCTCCAGGTCCATCAATTACGACGAGAAGGACCCCTTCCTGTGCAACGCCTGCGGCTTCTGCAAGTACGCCCGCTTTGACTTCATGCTGTACGCCAAGCCCTGCTGCGCCGTGGATCCCATAGAGAACGAGGAGGACCGGAAGAAGGTGAGACTCTCAGGCTGACCCACCTCCCCCCACCTCCACCCGGACTCCCCCACCCTGACCCCCTGTTACCGTGTTGGCCTTCCTACCATGTCCACAAGTGGACTCCAGCGTGTCCCGTGTGTCCCCTCCCGCAGGCTGTGACCAACATCAACACACTGCTGGATAAGGCCGACAGAGTGTACCACCAGCTGATGGGCCACCGGCCCCAGCTGGAGAGCCTGCTGTCCAAGGTGAACGAGGCGGCGCCGGAGAAACCTCAGGTGAGTCTCTCACTGCAGCAACACCTGGCGACATGGCACATGCTATCTGTTTGTGTTTATGTGAAATGAATGAGGTTATTGATTGTATGTGTTATTTCACCTCCTTCTCCGTCTTAATATTTTAAGTTATTTAAATATACGTTTTATGTTATATTTGTTTTGCTGTATAGTTGGATTTAAAGCTTTGTATTTCATCCTTGCGGCCGCATAACGCGACAAAGTACACTCGGGGCCAACCAACTTGGCAGCACGTCAGAGCGTTGCGTTTTGAACATCTCCTTTCCCCGTGTGCTCCGCTTCCACCAGGACGACTCCGGCGCCGGCGGAGGGCTGGGCGCCACCTCGGCCAACGTCAACCGCTACATCCAGCAGCTGGCCCAGGAGTACAGCGGAGACTGCAAGACCTCCTTCGACGAGCTCTCCAAGATCATACAGGTAGACGTCTCCCCGCCCCCCGGGGAAGTCTCCCGGGCCCGTCGCTCCATCGTTGCCCATTGTTGCGTGTTGTGGTTTCCGCGTGTTCGGTTTTACATTGCTACGCTTTGACCCCACCTGAGCTTTGGGGTTTGAAGAACACGTCACACATTGGTCTGTCGGATGGTTCGTGAACCCCCCCCTGAACACTTGTCCTCTCCTGTGTGTGCGTGTGCGTGTGCGTGTGCGAGCAGAAGGTGCTGGCGTCCCGTAAGGAGCTCCTGGAGTACGACCTCCAGCAGCGCGAGGCGGCCACCAAGTCGTCGCGGAGCAGCAGCGGGGGCAGCCAGCCCACCTTCACGGCCAGCCAGTACCGCGCCCTCTCGGTGCTGGGCTGCGGCCACACCTCCTCCAACAAGTGCTACGGCTGCGCCTCGGCCGTCACCGGCCACTGCATCACGCTGCTGCGCGCCCTCGCCACCAACCCGGCCCTCCGGCAGATCCTGGTGGTCCAGGGCCTGATCCGGGAGCTGTTTGAGTACAACCTGCGGCGGGGCACGGCCGCCATGCGGGAGGAGGTGCGGCAGCTGGTCTGCCTCCTCACCAGGTGAGTCCCGTCGCACCTGCGCGGTGTGATGTTGACCGTTTCCAACACCTCGCTCCGTGCGTGCGCCGGTCTCCACCGGCGACGCGTACAGACTCTGTTTGCTTCTCTTCTTCCAGGGATCACCCGGAAGCCACTCAGCAGATGAATGACCTCATCATCGCCAAAGTGTCTTCGGCCCTTAAAGGACACTGGGCCAATCCAGATCTGGTACGGTGTCGACCACCCTTTACTTCACCAAACTTGTTTTGAGTTTTCCCTTCAACTGCAGCCGTCCCTGTAGTTGTAATGGCTGCACAGTACAGGTCAAAGCTGGTCTTTTAAAGCAAGTGAGGTCAAAGGTTGGCAGCGGCTTTGGGTTTGTCTGTGACTGATGGTTCTGGTTTCCCTGACCCTGCAGGTCAGTAATCTGCAGTATGAGATGCTGCTGCTGACAGACTCCATCTCTAAGGAGGGCGGTTGCTGGGAGCTCAGGCTGCGTTGTGGTACGTTGTTCACATGTATTTACCTTTCACTTCACCAGGTACTTACTTCTCATTTGGTTGAAGTATGCATGATTGGTGGAATTGGTGGAAGAGAATTTTGTGAATGCTGTGCTTGTAAATGGAGGGCTCTGCCTTCATGATTTAGTGATTCCACAAACGTCCTTGTAACCCACGTTCCTACCCCTCCCCGTCCAGCCCTCAGTCTGTTCCTCATGTCTGTGAACATCAAGACGCCCGTGGTGGTGGAGAACATCACCCTGATGTGTCTGAGGATCCTGCAGAAGCTCATCAAGCCCCCTGCCCCAACCAGCAAGAAGAACAAGGTGAGCCACGCAGGTCACATCGTCTGCTCTGAGTAGAAACGGAAAGGAAGGAATGGGTATTAAGAAGGAATCCTTGAAAGGCTACCATTTATATTGAAATGCTCTTAAATGTAAAGCAAGGACTTTTACATTCTTATATATTAACTCTAAATCAATATATTGTGTGTGTGTATAGGATGCTGCTGTTGAGTCTCTGACCACAGTGAAGCCCTACAGCAATGAAATCCACGCCCAGGCTCAGCTCTGGCTGAAGAAGGACCCCAAAGCGTCCTACGAAGCCTGGAAGAAGTGCCTCCCAGCTCGGTGTAAGTGGAGCTCTCTGAAAAACCGGACCACAAAATGCCACTTTGGGGAGTTGGGGATTTTTAGGGTGACGAGATGACAATATGAGCCGACTGAACCGTCTTTAACGGGTGCGAGGGCTCCCCCTGCAGGCCAGGAGACGGTGTCCAAGCCCCAGACTAAGGTGGAGCTGCGGAGGCAGTACCTGCTGGAGAAGTACGTGTGGAAGTGGAAGCAGTTCATGAGGGCCCGGACTGAGGGCCTGTTCCCGCGCCTGCTCAAACTCAGCCATGACAACTGGCTGCGACAGGTGACGCCCGCTCACCGTGATTCACCATCCACACTCGGCCCTCCTTCTGGAGTCTGTGTTCAAAGAGCAGACTGTCACCACTGAGCAGCCCATGATGTAGTCGTTTAATATAGTGGTTGGTCACTCGAGAAAATGAATACTCATCCTGTTAAAGGGGGAGTTTTGTAAGACTTTTTTGGGAAAAAGTGAATTTCCTAAGACGTCACTGTTGACACACTCATGAAGTGTGTCTGTATGTGTGGAAGATGGTCTGCCCTGTGCACTGTTTACCCCTGACAACGTGTGTGTGTGTTGAAGGTGCTCTTCTGTTTACCCCTGACAACGTGTGTGTGTGTGTTGAAGGTGCTCTTCTGTTTACCCCTGACAACGTGTGTGTGTTGCAGGTGCTCTTCTGTTTACCCCTGACAACGTGTGTGTTGAAGGTGCTCTTCTGTTTACCCCTGACAACGTGTGTGTGTGTGTTGCAGGTGCTCTTCACGCCTGCCACCCAAGCAGCCCGGCAGGCTGCGTGCACCATCGTGGAGGCTCTCACCACCATCCCCAGCCGCAAGCAGCAAGTCCTGGACCTGCTCACCAGGTAGGAGCCCCCCGTACCAGACCAAGCAACATGGGGCTGGGGGACACGGTGAAAGGCTGAAGTGGGATGTGGAAGTTATTCCATGAAATGATTGAATCCTTTAAGTGGTTATTTTGAATTACAGTAGATCAGGGATCTGTGTATCTAATAGAAATGTATTTCTTTTTGTGGATTTACCAGATTGCATCCTGGAACATCGTTTAATCCTCACATTTCGTTTCAAATTTAGTTCAGTCTTTCTTCTCAACTGTTGACTCTTGTTGGACTGGTGTTCTGCCGTCTACACCCTGCTGTACTGACTGAGTGTGTGTTTCAGCTACCTGGATGAGCTGAGTGTGGCCGGGGAGTGTGCGGTGGAGTACCTGGGCCTGTACCAGAAGCTCATCAAGCCAGCCCACTGGAAGGTGTACCTGGCGGCACGCGGAGTCCTGCCTTACATCGGCAACCTCATCACCAAGGTGACGAGATGCTCCATGATGTATTCTACAGAGGCAGAATACCAAGTGTTAGAGAAGCAGTTGTTCATGAGCAAGTACCTCTTCGTTTCTCTGTGCAGGAAATCGCCAACCTGCTCTCTCTGGAGGAAGCGACGCTGAGCACAGACCTGCAGCAAGGCTACGCCCTCAAGAGTTTGACAGGTGTGTCTCGCTGTAGATGGGAGAGGGCAGATACCTCAGGACACGACATTACAAAGACATGAGTTCCAATAAGATATGTGTTGTGATTATGTAATTATTGTGATTTACTTGTTTTATCCGATTTTGTGTGGTTAAACATATGGGTTTAACGTTGGGTTTTCTGTTAGTTTGAGTTTCAAACTTGGAGCTAAAAAGCCGGATGCTTTGTCATGCCCAATGTAAACCGACGGCGTTTGACTCGACGTGAACCTCGTTCCTCCAGGGCTGCTGTCGTCGTTCGTGGAGGTGGAGTCCATCAAGCGCCACTTCAAGAGCCGGCTGGTGGGCACGGTGCTGAACGGCTACCTCTGTCTGAGGAAGCTGGTGGTCCAGCGCACCAAGCTCATCGACGAGACCCAGGACATGCTGCTGGAGATGCTGGAGGACATGACCACAGGTGGGTGGCTCGTCCTCCAGGGCCCGGCGGGTTAGGGGGTGTGGTACAGCGTGGGCCTGTGAAGCCCTTTCAGGAGGTTCAGTTGTAGTTTAGCTCATGTTTCTGTCTGCTTCTGTTACATATTTACTCAATTTCAAGATCAATAATGAAAATATAAACTCAGTTCAAGGTTGAGGCTATTCTAACCTTAAACGGTTCTCAAGGTAAAATAGAAATTCCCTGCCGACGGCATTAACCAGAGAACACCGATGAAGGCCGCTGGTTCTGGTTAGAATCTGTTTTTCACACAACGCGCATGTCCACAGGAACGGAGTCTGAAACCAAGGCCTTCATGGCGGTGTGCATCGAGACCGCCAAGCGCTACAACTTGGACGACTACCGGACGCCCGTGTTCATCTTTGAGCGTCTGTGCAGCATCATCTACCCTGTGAGTCCCCCGCCCCTCCCGGCCTCCGAGACATGACATGACGTGATCTGACCTGATGTTGAGTGCAAACAAAGCCCACTGCAGCGCTCATCTGATGCTTTGACAAGAAAGGAATAAAGGAAGAGGTCAGAGGTCAGCCCCCTCACCCTTGTCTCTCCCCTCCCCGGCCTCCAGGAGGAGAACGAGGTGACGGAGTTCTTCGTGACCCTGGAGAAGGACCCCCAGCAGGAGGACTTCCTGCAGGGCCGCATGCCGGGGAACCCCTACAGCAGTAACGAGCCGGGCATCAGGCCACTCATGAGGGACATCAAGAACAAGATCTGCCAGGACTGTGACCTGGTGGCCCTGCTGGAGGACGACAGTGGCATGGAGGTCAGCGCTCGACCGGGCCCTAACCCCGCAGTCACATGACCAGGCCCTTACCCCGCAGTCACATGACCAGGCCCTAACCCTGCAGTCACATGACCAGGCCCTAACCCCGCAGTCACATGACCAGGCCCTTACCCCGCAGTCACATGACCAGGCCCTAACCCTGCAGTCACATGACCAGGCCATTACCCCGCAGTCACATGACCAGACCCTTACCATGTAGTCACCAAGCCCTATAGAAGCTTTTAGGAATACACATTTACCTGCATAGAGTTGAAAAAAAACTCAGGATGTGTTTTTTCCCCCTTAGCTTCTGGTGAACAACAAAATCATCAGCTTGGATCTGTCTGTTGCTGAGGTCTACAAGAAGGTGTGGTGCCCCACCAATGAGGTGAGTCCCATCAAAACGTAATATGACTTTAAAGGACATGGGCGATATCACCCTCTACCAACTTTATTGATAATGGATGTTTTAGTGAAGCAGGAGACATGGTTTCATCAGCCAGACCAGTGTTGTCCTCATTTTGTGATGCTAGGCAGGCATAGGTAGGCAATGCAAATATTCGTATCTTGGTTAACATGCTTGGTTGTGTTTTTTCTTTTCTTTCCAGGGTGAACCGATGAGAATTATCTACCGCATGAGAGGCCTGCTGGGGGACGCCACGGAGGAGTTCATCGAATCACTGGACTCAACCACAGGTACAACTAACCTACTCAACCACAGGTACAACTACCCTAGTTTACATGACCAGACTCAACCACAGGTACAACTAACCTAGTTTACATGACCAGACTCAACCACAGGTACAACTAACCTAGTTTACATGACCAGACTCAACCACAGGTACAACTAACCTAGTTTACATGACCAGACTCAACCACAGGTACAACTAACCTAGTTTACATGACCAGACTCAACCACAGGTACAACTAACCTAGTTTACATGACCAGACTCAACCACAGGTACAACTAACCTAGATTACATGACCAGACTCACCACATTTACCCAGCTTAAAGGTGTCATTAAACATTGAATTGTTTTGGTATTGTAGACGAAGAGGAGGATGACGAGGAGGTGTACAAGATGGCGGGTGTGATGGCCCAGTGTCGAGGGCTGGAGTGCATGTTGAACCGGCTGTCGGGAATCAAGGACTTCAAGCAAGGAAGACACCTTCTCACCGTGAGTCGCACACTTTAGTACCCGTGTACAAAGATCAGTCAGTTTTCTTTATTCTATATTTGAATTGATCGGCAATTGGATTATTGTGGATCTTGTACATCAATAAAGCTATTATTCAGGACAAAATCCCAAGACATCCAGTATTGGCAACGCCACCTACATACAACAGATAATTGATCATATTTGCTTGAGGCTCGAAACAGGCTTTGAACTAGCACTGTCATATTCCATATTCAGTCATATTCCCTGATCCAGATATGTCTATTTAACCTTAATGTGTGTGTGTGTTTTTGTCCAGGTTCTGCTGAAGCTTTTCAGCTACTGTGTGAAGGTGAAGGTGAACCGCCAGCAGCTGGTGAGACCAGAGATGAACACCCTCAACGTCATGCTGGGAACACTCAATCTGGTGAGAACTGGGACCACACGTCTTAATCACATGTTTTCTGCTGAATTTTCCTGCAGGGATTAATAAAGTATTGTCTTATCATTGAAAGTCCCGTAGTAGTAGTAGTAGTAGTGTCCGTCCTGTTATCCAGCCCCTGACCTAGCCTGCTTGTGTTTCTTCCCACAGGCCTTGGTGGCAGAGCAGGAGAGCAAGGACAGCGGGGGGGCTTCCATAGCAGAGCAGGTCCTGAGCATCATGGAGATCATCCTGGACGAAGCCAACGCCGAGATCTCAGAAGACAAAGTGAGAGCTCGTTCTTTTTATTTTTTTACCGTACTTCGCCAGTGATCCGGCTGCTGTCTTGCCTTGCGCGTCCCGACTAGTCTCA
Organism: Phycis blennoides; assembly: GCA_900302315.1. Classification (NCBI taxonomy): domain Eukaryota; kingdom Metazoa; phylum Chordata; class Actinopteri; order Gadiformes; family Phycidae; genus Phycis; species Phycis blennoides. The sequence continues at coordinate 2,888 of OMKI01057104.1, read as the reverse complement.
TCCACCTGGGGTCGATCACACAACATGCCTTCACTAACCCCGGAGAGAACCAAACATGACCGTGTTGATCTAGTAGTGATGAGGAACAGAACAAAAGCTAGTGCAGCGGCATCTCACGGTGGTCTTCCTCCCTCTTCCTCCTCCCAGAGTAACCTGCTGCTGACGGGGGACAAGGACCAGCTGGTGATGCTGCTGGACCAGATCAACACTCCCTTCGTGCGCTCCAACCCCAGCGTGCTGCAGGGCCTGCTGCGCATCATCCCCTACCTGTCCTTCGGGGAGCTGGAGAAGATGCGCATCCTGGTGGAGCGCTTCAAGCCCTGCTGCAGCTTCGACAAGTAAAAGACTCTTGAGGCCCCCCGTGTCACGCTTTGTTTGACCTCTTATTCATCTCATCCTCACTTCTTTCACAGGCCACTCATTCATAGTCCCCCTGTCTTCATTTGAGTCACACTTTAATCTTGACTCACCCTTGCGTAGAATCACTCACCCTTACCTATGCCAGCGTTGTACGGTTGGCGCTGGACAATGAGTTGACTGTATGATAAATTTTTCTCGTTCATCTTCTCACGTAAAAGTAAGAATTGCCGTGTTCCCTCGTGAGGCGGCTCACGGTGAGCCGCGTCCCCTCGTGAGGCGCATCCCCTCGTGAGGCGGCTCACGGTGAGCCGCGTCCCCTCGTGAGGCGGCTCACGGTGAGCCGCGTCCCCTCGTGAGGCGGCTCACGGTGAGCCGCGTCCCCTCGTGAGGCGGCTCACGGTGAGCCGCGTCCCCTCGTGATGCGGCTCACGGTGAGCCGTGTTGACCCTGGCGTCTCCCTCAGGTACGACGAGGAGCACAGCGCCGACGACAAGGTCTTCCTGGACTGCTTCTGCAAGATCGCCGCCGGCATCAAAAACAACAGCAACGGCCATCAGCTGAAGGACCTCATCCTCCAGAAGGGGATCACCCAAAGTGCCCTGGACTACATGAAGAAACATATCCCCAATGCCAAAAAGTACGTCCACGCTGTGCTGCGCCTGTGTGTCGCTCTCTGTTTGGACGCAGACGGGATCGAATGTTTCCTCACTGCCTTGCTCTGTTCTTTTGGTTTGGCTATTGGGGGGGGGGGGGGGAAGATCTACAGCTGCTTGCTCCAATTAGTCGAATAGACCAATCATGAATTGGTCAAGAATTATTAGAAAGAAATGGGACATAAATCCACAATTTGTGTCCTATCATTTCAACACATTTCTACCCTTTCTTTGAATTTAGTTTTGAATGTATATATAGATAATCTTTTTTCATGAATGGATCTTAATTGTGGATATTTGTGATGCTGGTACTGGACTGGGTTCCACATAGAAGGCATGTTGTGGTATGTTCTCTGTGATTCCCTCACCGCCGTGTCTGTACTTCTTCTACCAAGTCTGGACGCCGACGTGTGGAAGAAGTTCCTCTCAAGACCAGCGCTGCCTTTCATCCTGAGACTCCTCCGAGGCCTGGCTACCCAGCACCCCCCCACCCAGGTACATAGCACCCACCCAGGTACATAGCACCCACCCAGGTACATGGCACCCACCCAGGTACATAGCACCCACCCAGGTACATGGCACCCACCCATCCAGGTAAATGGCACCCACCCAGGTACACGGCACCCACCTAGATGGGATACAACCACCCACTGAATAAAATGCCGCGTGTTGTTCATATTTGACCGTCAACAAACAAAACCCTCTGAACGGTCTCCGTGGCCCCGCCCCCCTCCAGGCTCTGATCGGCACCGACTCCATCACCAACCTCCACAAGCTGGAGCAGGTGTCGAGCGACGAGGGCATCGGCACGCTGGCCGAGAACCTGCTGGAGGCGCTGCGGGAGCACGCCAACGTCAACCTGAAGATTGACGCCGCGCGCCGCGAGACCCGCGCAGAGAAGAAGCGCATGGCCATGGCCATGCGGCAGAAGGCCCTGGGCACCCTGGGCATGACCGTACGTACCACACACACACACACACACACACACACACACACACACACACACACACACACACACACACACACACACACACACACAGAGGGGCAGCAGTAGCTCAGTGCGTAGAGAGCAGGTGGACAGAGCGGGTCGTCCACTAACCGTAGGGTCGGCGGGTCGATCCCCGACCTCCACATGTCGAACCCCACAAATGTACTGATTGTAAGTCGCTTTGGACAAAAGTGTCTGCTAAATGCCCCCTTTACACACACACACACACACACACACACACACAGCTCGAGGGGCCAGGGTCCAAGGTCACTCAAAGGTGTAACGACTGTCCTAAAATGGCGGTTGAGGAAGCTCAACAGCGAGCGCCATCACGTTTATTCACGCCTCGCTCTTCTTTCCAACGGATGACCGCTCCAGACCAACGAGAAGGGCCAGGTGGTGACCAAGACTCCCCTGCTGAAGCAGATGGAGGAGCTGATCGAGGAGCCTGGGCTGACCTGCTGCATCTGCAGAGAGGGCTACAAGTTCCAGGTACACACGCACACACCTGTACACGTCGCTAGGTGATACCTCTCCGGCCCTCTTTCTCCCCCTTCCTTTGTAGCTTTTAAATGTTATCTGAGTACCTAGAAAGGCGCTTTACAAAGATAATGTATTATTATAATTATATGTTTGATGCTAGTCACAGAAATGTTTTTTGTTGCCTTTTACAAAGCGTTCTGTAAATCATAGTGATTTACATAGTAAATCTATTTTAGGTTTAGATTTATGTTCAGGGTTGTTTTGGAAAGTCAATAGTTCTGAAATTTAGTTCAACCCAACAGAGAAAGTTTGGAAGTTCTCGTCTCTGCTCTTTGTGTGTTGACATCTCCTCTCTCTCTCTCTCTCTCTCTCTCTCTCTCTCTCTCTCTCTCTCTCTCTCTCTC
>OMKI01057103.1:18750-32088 GCA_900302315.1 Phycis blennoides | reverse complement strand
ACCAACAACAGCAGCAGAGAGTGACTACTAACTGTATGAGTTAGCTCTACCAACAGAAAAGCTACAACACAAGTTCTAATTCCTTACTTACTCACCAACAGCAACAAACCTGCAGCTCCTTCTTTAAAAGACAAAATGTATTTTTAGAGCAATCCTTAACGTCAACCAGCAAATTAAGTTAACATTAGTAATAGGGAATGTGACATTACGTCACACCGGCACCAGACTTGTGAGACTTGAGACTGAACCAACTGACCAACAAAGGCAGTGTGATATCAACTACACATATTTTCTAAATAAATAATAGATAATACTTAACTTTAGCTACAATTCAAGGTTGAGTCTTCCGGAATAGAACTTTGAAACCTTATTTGAAGCCTTGTGAATCTCAACCGCAATGGACCACATGATTATGAGTATAAGCTAGATAGTTATGTTGATCTGAGTAAATGTTGGATTACATGTTTGAAGCTGTTATTGTATTAATGCAAACATCAATCTGTACATTTGTTAAAAAATATTTTGTGACTTTGCATTCAGAAAACAGTTGTGGGAATATTTCGTATTAGTGAAAATTTCAACATATAAGTAAATTTTTTCTCCGAGCTTTGATGTTTTTTTTTTTTGCATAACTTTGCACAACTTCATCTCACTTATTCAAGCGAAAATGTAAACATTGTTGTGGAAACTCTGATGTGAGAGATGACACTGATGCTGAATAAAATGATAAAAGAATAAATGTTCTTCCCAGAGTACAAGAACCTTTTTTTGGTTGTTACAACAAGCAGAAGGCACAGTTCATACAGAGATTAGTACACACAATGCAGCTCTCTGAGAAGTGTGCGCTGATCGCAGTCAGCGGTTTCCTTCTGGTCAGTTGTCTCTAATATGCGAACTTCCCTTAAACTGTACCCTCCTAGAGGTGAATCATAAAATCAAATGAATCATAAATGAAAAATGAATCATAAAAACACACTAGAGAATCATACAGACAGAGACAGAAAAAAGTGACATGGAGACTGAGAGAAGTTGTTCTTCCCGTGTGAGGGTTACTTTTCTAAAATCTGTCCTGATATTAGGATATTAAGAGTTCAGCAGTTATGGGGTTATCTGGAGGACATATAAGCTAAAGTAGTTATTTTCCATTACATTTCCACCCTTTTGATCATAATTTTGATCAATCTATGCATGGAAAATATCATCATTGCAAGCGAATGCTGCCTTAGGGAGCAATGGAGCACATCAGGTCACCAGAAAAAAACCTTAGCGAAAAAGGAGAAAAAGATGTCCTGATGTTTTCCATATTACCCTGTACAATCTAAACATGAAACATCTAATAATAAGAAAATAAATGGTTGTGTTCCTACGGCTGCATAAGATAAGGGTCCTATGTTACCGGCTATGTGTGTGTCATTACTAGGTGTGGAGCCGTTGGGGATGTTGTCTGATAGGGCATTCTGAGTGGTGGGTGAAATGACAGGAAAATCAACCATAACAGGGAACACTACAAACAGACTTTGGTGTGTTTGTAGTGTTACCAACAACTACAGACTTTGGTATGACAATGACGGGCGGACAGCTCTGAATGTCCCATGTTGTACTTAGATGTAGCCCATAGAGTAGTGGGAATGTCATTAAGATCAGGGTGTTCTAAAGTGAGCAAACACGGCTGTGTTTGTGGTGTCGAGGGTGTGTCATCGGCCTGTTGAATAATGTGCAACTGAGGGCGAGCTAGGATGTCGTAGGGGTCCTGCTTTTGGCGGTAAGCGCCATATGCAGGTGAATGTTGCGCGTTGGGGCTAGGGCCATATGGTTCCCAATCAGTTATGGCGTTAAACACAGCTGTAAAAGGACCTAAATCTTGCCAATGGTCTTTAGTGGACTTTGTTAGTGAGATGTGTGGCGCCGAAACAGGCACATCCCAGAGCTGCTGTTATTGTGTAGTTAGTTGTACCGCCATTACAGCTTGTTCAGTCGTCCATTATAAGTAGGTTGGTCGTAAGATAATGTCTGAGTACGGGTAAAACCTGTCCTCATAGTCATGGTCTTCACCGTGGCAGAGGTGTGTGGTCACATGTAAGTGGTTCTGGTGCCATTTGGGTGCCTGGTGGGTGTGGGCCCGTGATTTCAGCGGCAGCCTTGTCATTAAGTTTCTTTGCGATGGGCAGCGCCAGGCCCCATTGATATACCTGTAGGCTGGTCTCATGTGGTGTAATAAAGTCGGAGTACATCGTTGCCGCGGGTTGGTCGGCAACGATACCTGTACAACAATACCAATACAATCATCAAATCCTTTTCCAACAGATTAAGTGGCCAATGCATCTAGGATTGAATGTTTAAAATCTGAGACCCGGCCGTGGTCGTTCCGATATTGACATGTCAAAGGCGCCGTACACGGTTCTTTAGAGATGTTGCCTGTAGCTCCCTGGGAGTGAATACATCTTCCTGATCATTTGGGTTTTGGTAAACTGGCGGTGGTAGCACCACTATCTACACTGAACTCATTTACTTGGAGAGAGATAGCTGTCAACTGTGCGTACGCAGCTGTTTGCATGTTATCAGGGGCGTCGCTAGCAATTGAAAACATCTGGAGCTGTAGCCCAGAAGTCAGGGTCGATTCTAGGTTCTGACCTTTGGTGGGGCCACGGAAATAATGATTTTCATCATTATTACGGTGATTTTTTAAAAATTTGATGGCACAGAGATCCGGGGCTATTCCCAAAAGATCCGGGGCTTGAAGCCTTGAATGCCCAGGTCTAACGATGCGCCTGGGTGTTATCATAAAGGTATTATCATTAAAAAAAAACACTAGATAATAATACAGACAGAGAGACAGAAAAAGACAGAGGAGGGAGACAGGGAGATTGAGAGAAGTTGTTCTTCCCGTATGAGGGTTAGGGACTTGACATTAGGTCATTTAGAGTTCAGCAGTTCACTCACATCATATTACACATGAAACATTCAAGCTCTTGTTTTTGTAAGGCCTTATTTTGGTCAAAATAAGTAAGTATGTGCTTTGTTTTTTATAAAGTCTGCAATTACATTTTCCCCTCACCAAAATATATTACTTTATTTCTTCTCTCTTAATCCCATATGCCTGCGCCATCCCTTGGGCCTCCCACTTAGGAAAAACTGCTATAGACAGTGCAATTGTCGACAAATTCATTGTTTGCTCATTTTAAACCAGCTCATGTGGCATCTGTCTAGAAATCCTTCTGGGCTCTTAGCTGTATCCATCTTTCAAATGAAACTCCAAGATGAACCCATGTTTTTGCTGGTGCTTTTTCGAAAAAAGATGACATATCATGTTCATTTAAATAATTCCCAGCAATTAGCCAATCCATTATTTAAACATAACATATGTTATTATTGTTGTTATAATTCGTAGTAATAGTAGTAGTCGGAGTAGAAGTATTTCCTTTTTGGTAGGATCATAAGGAGAGTAAGACGGCACATAAAGTTCCGTTGTCCCCCCTTCTTTTTTACTCCGCTAACAAGCTCCGCCCCGCGCCCTTCATCACACGCGCACAACTTGTCTCCCGCTCACTCAATAGTTATGCACGTGTTATTAAGTCTCTCGTCATGGGTTCGTCCTTGGAAAAAAGCGATTGTTTAGAAGACATCTGAAAGGGACAAGTCAATCGTGTCCATTTGGGGTTAGATGGGGGACCTACACGTCCGTTCGACAACTAGAAGCGTCAGGTATACTTTATTAACCACTTCCTCTATATCTATCTATACAGGTAGTGAATTTTGTATTCGGATATATTTGTATTCCTGTAGTGTGCAGATGGCAAGCGGTTCTGTGTTCAAAACAGGCGTCGGTGGTTGTACCACTGCTGCCTAAACACCAGCGGGGGAATGTAGGGTAAAGGTTACTGGTTGAATGCTATATTCTACAGCAGTGACCGTTCCTATGTGGGGATCTTTGTCCGTCAATTCTTTGCCGCTGCATGGGCGGAACTAAATGAATGCATTTAATTGAAACGATAACAAAACAGTGCATAATGTATTTATTCAGTGAGTGATCCTATAACATTTTATGTAACATATACTACTTGTATTTTAGTAGGCCTATTGTATTATGTATTTCAACGGATTAATTAGATGTTTTGTTTTCGGTAATATTATATATTCTATAATATCCTATAATAATTATTATTTGGAATTGGGCTATCCAATATCCATTCTTTTTCAGGAATATTCAGGCATATTCGATAATGTTTCATCATTCGTGAAAACTATTTTGTTCTGTAATCGGCGTCCGATGTAAGTGACATTACCTGCCAAATTCTGACACATGCCCATCCCCTCCCATTAGAATTATTATAGCTCTTCCAATCTATATAATTAGAGGAGGTATCCATATCTGTTATTTTTTGTTTTGTTATTTTATATTGGAGAATCTATGCCTCTATGCCTCTTAGCCTTAATATGGAGGGGATTGGATATGAGATGGCATATGCACCAAACATTAACTGTGATGATTCTGTGGTCTAAACAAATAATCTAGATGAGGTTTCATGTGAGTATGCGATGACAATGATGGGTATTGTTTAAAAGTTATATATAATTACTTTTGAAGTAAAACATAACTTAAATAACGATATATAGAGATATAGACAGATAGATAGAAAATAGATTGACAAAATTATAACTATCAAGCAGCCACACATGTAATTGACGGTTTGAAATAGGCTATGCTCATCATTGCTATTGTCAAAATGTTTAATGGATGTTCAATAATGAACAACTAAACCACAAAAGCCAAGTTCATAAATCATTCACTAATTTAACTAAAGCTCGCTGTCCAATATTTCTTAGAATTACAAGAGGGCAAAATTGTTTTACCTTTGACATTTCCGTTCCAGTTCAGAACATTCGTTTTTGTTTTGACCTATGTGTTATGACTCTCTGGATACCTCGGGTTGCCAGATATGAATGAAATTGGCTACAGCCTGGTCCTACTGCAGCTATGGGGCAAGCAAATGAACAATCAATTGAAATTGTACTAGAGTCTAGCCAACCTAAAAAGCCTTTCAAAAAAGCTCCATGACTAGAGCACACTGGACGCTGTAGACCTATGTACAAATCCCCTCCTGAAAGTTCACTCATGCCAATGAGTTTTCTTCGGTAGAATCTGTAACAAAGCGTAACCTTGCAGTTTTTGGTTTCCAGCCCAGGCTCTATACTGTCTCCCCTAAGAAGTATATAACATTATAACACTATAACCTATAACACAGTATAATAACTGCTGGATCGAAGATTAACCTATGGTTAAACCATTTAACCATGGTGACATGAAGTTTAGTTATTACCTTAATTAGGTGAGAGGATAGAGTGGCATGGCACAAAATGTTCTGTAACCAGCTGAGGCGCTGAGAGGTTAGTGAAAATACAGCTGTTTCCTAAGATTATAAACAGAGATTGTGGTAATTGTCGTAAAATAACACTCTAACAATAACAAAAACAGTCATTCTTTAGGCTGCGCTGTAGCTGTGTATGTGTATAACTGCATTATATCTGCATAACTCTAAAAAGTGTACATTCTTTGAGCTCTAAAAAGCACTTTCAATGGCTTACATTGAACCAATGTGTTCCTCTCTGACCCCCACAGAAATTCCAGCTAACTGCATATAATGTCAAATTACTTTCACAGTTAAACCACGTTTCCACCACTGGAACTTTTCCCTGGAACAGGAACCTTTGGAGGAACTTGTTTTCATCGCAGGAACCAGTGTCTAAATTAAGTTCCGGGGACATTAATTTACCGCCCATTAAGTGGTGGGGCCATTAAGGGGTGGGGCTTGCAGCACTTAACATCTTCTATTTGGTTGAGTAATCAAAGCATTTTATTTCAGCCATTCCAACATCTGCAGCCACAAACTGACTGTTTTTTGTTCACTCCCATATGCAGAAAATCACACACTTATTGCATTCATACTGGTAAACTACATTCATCATAATTATCACTATCTGTTATATGCTTTGATCATTCATCTTAATAGCAGTTGGTGCTCCAAGCCGATGTCTACTTGTCCTTCGGGACTTCAATATAGGTTGCTTTTGATAACATGGTGGCATGCAGTTGTATCCCAACAGTTTCGTATTGGATATCATTTTCCTCAGAAAGAGTGATAGCCTACTTTTAGTCATCAGAAAGGGAAACTACCTCAAAAAACAAACTACCTAAAAACTAAAACCAAAACATGGATAGATTAAGGAATGCACACCCTCAACATTATCCTCCTCATCTGTTTTTGTTACACTTAACATTTTGCGCTTGAATTAAAAATCAAACCATAACTAGAAATTGTAATTCCATGCGAGGAATAACTTGTGTATTGGAATGCCCTTAATCATTTTGTCAAACATAACAATGGAAGGCTAGGTTCAATGTTATCTCTATGGGAGTTTTTAGCATTTTTAATCACAAATATCTAAAAAAGTTTACAAAAATTAAAAATACATAGCACAGCTATACGGAAGTAGACCTTTGTAACACAGTTTGAATGAAATCTCGAAGTTCAGTCGTTAAGCCTCCAATAATTGAAGAAATTTGGTGTGAAGAAGAACAATATGATGAAAAGCCATATCTCGATTGTGCATTCTGTGCACAATAATAATTGAATCCTCTAAATATATAAGGTAATTTGATGAATTTACGAAGCATATGCATGTATTCACTGGCTATCTGGGGTTGAGGAAAGAAGAACAAGGAGGTATATTTTAAACAAATTGCATAAGAGAAAAAATATTGCACTGGAAGAAAAAAGAATGATGATGAATCTCTATCGTCTAAAGATTCATTATCGGAACGATACATAATTGTACACATTTTCCAATATCACCTGATCATTTATCAGCTAATAATTTATCATTTTAACAACCCTACAGTTAAGCAAATGGAAGCAATATTTGCTTCAAATTATCAGCTCTGTTTATGGGCTATGATTTATTTATCAGAAGAGAACGTTATATCAGCCAAACAACTTTGTATTGAGTTGCAATGTATCTGATAAAACCGGATATGTGTGCTGAAAGGCCTTTTCCCCTCCATTGGACAGAATGATGATGTATCCGCACTACGACCCAAAGTCACAGCAGGATGGGACCACACTGAACCCTGCAGTCAAAACCTTCACCAGGGGCCAGTGGTCCAACAAGCTGGAGTTCCTGCTGGCAGTGGCAGGGCAAATCATAGGGCTTGGAAACGTGTGGAGATTTCCATACCTGTGCTATAAAAATGGAGGAGGTGAGCTGAGAATAAAACTGATAAAAATAAACCATAAATAATAAATATGTATATATGTATATGGTTTTCAAATAGCACTGTCCCCTGAGTGCTTTAGTGTGACGTGTTACAGTTTGTATTGTAGTTTAGCAGAATCCGAAAAGGACTGGGCCCGGAAAAATTAATGATGAACTTTATTCACTTGGAGGAAGGTTACTTGGTTACTAAGTATACAATACCCATCAAAAGTAAACACATGCAAGGTGAACAAAGGTCAGTGGTGCCCAAGGAACTTAAAAACTAACTTTTATTGGGTATTATATGTTAAAATGTTAATGCATACAATCTGAAAGTAGTCTTTCATGTGTTCCATTCACTTGACAAGTGACATCAGCTGTATGCAATCAGTAAAATCATCAGTCAATAAAAACGTACAAATTTGTCAAAAAGTTTATGTCGTCAACAGTAGTGAGTCAGCCTGCTAGGTTGGGAGAAACAAGCCCTCAAATAAGATAAATAAATAAGATAAATAAATAAATAAATAATGTGCAAAAACATATTGTATAGGTGGTTTGATTGGCTTGTTGAGAATGGGGTCTCAAGTGTGATGTTGAATGCTGCAAACGCCCAAACTTGTGTTGAAGTGAAGAGTAACCTTTCTCGTTCCTCAGGGGTGTTCTTCATCCCATATGTGCTCTTTTTGTTTACATGTGGAATCCCATTGTTTCTGTTGGAGACCTCTCTGGGCCAGTACACCACCCAGGGAAGTATAACCTGTTGGAGGAAGATGTGCCCTCTGTTTGAAGGTAAACACTGAGAAACGATGTGCGTTATTGAAAGATTTAGAGACCCAGTTCTGGTGAATATCTAGCAACCAGTAATACCTCAGGTTGTATAATGTAAAACAACATGTATTCAAAGTTGGGAAATCAATTCATGGAATATCAAATTTTATGATGAATCATTATCCATAATTTGTTCTAACCAATTGTTCTAACCTTCATTGTAACCGTGCTGTTTAATTGATCCTGAGAGTGAGGTACACAGCGCTGCGCTTGTGGACCATTCAAATTGGAAGTCATGCACTTACACAGGTTGATGGTTATGTCTTTTTGATGCATGTAATCTTGAACAGAGGTTCATTCCAATAGTATGAACCAATAGCTAGTACACCATGCTAAGAAATGTATGCACTCAAGGTATTCTGAGGCGCTTTAGATAAAAGTAATATAACCACTGGTATTTCTCCTGGACAGGAATGGGTTACGGCAGTCAAGTGGTGGTCTTGTACTCCAGCATGTACTACATCATCATCTTGGCTTGGGCTTTCTTCTACTTGTTCTCCTCCTTCAGTTCTGAGCTGCCCTGGGCTACCTGCAGCAACAGCTGGAACACTGGTAGGTTTGTGTGTGCTTAACCGACATTTTGTTCACATGTTAAGTGAAAGTGATTACTCTCTGACATATGTGAAATTAAAGTGGTTAATACTACTACTGCTACTACTAATAATAATAATAATAGTGGGAAAGAAATTTGGAAAATGAAAGAAATTGATTCAGTGACAATTCAGCTGAAGGTAACTTTAAGACCCTTGGTAAAAACCGCAACCCTACTACCACCTACCACCACCATCACAGTGTAAGGCAGTTTTTCATGTAATTTCTCAGAGCAGACTGTTAAGAGTAACATCAGTGTAGACCTGCCAATCACAGCCAATTGGCTCAAAGTTAGCTTAGTTCCAATCACAAAATGTGTGGTCAGGGAAAGTGCCTCTACTGCTGGAGGTATAAGACCATAGACTGATGGATAGTGCCTCTGCTCTTGGAAGCATTGCTTGGTAATAGGCAATTAGGCAATAGAGTCAGTGATAGTGACTCGACTGCTGGAAGTAGTAGAGCATAGACAAGCCGTTTCCCCAGACCATATTAGGTAGCTGGTAGAATTCGACCCAGGGAGCATCTGCCTTGCAGAGGGTGCTCTACTTGCTGAGATATTGACAGACACGTACCAACAGGTGGAGATGAAAATATGTTGTAGGAGTAGATAGGAGTAAATATCATAGGAAACATCCACTATCTTTAATAGAAACATCTACTATCTAAGAATACCACATCTCCTATCCATCATAGAATACCACATCCACTATCGATCATAGGACACCACATACACTATCTAAACCAGAATGCAACAAATGATCTATGATGGAATACCAACAAAACATGTCACTGGGTTCAACAGATGAACCTCCACAACTTTTGGCAAGAGCTTTACCCAGATGAGCTACAGATAAGCATGAAACAATAGGGTGAGATGGAAATATGTTATAGCAGTAGGCACTATTTATTAGAGAATACATTCACTATCAGTCACAGAATACCACATGATAATACATTCACCATCACTAACTGATATGAAGAATGGAAAAAACAACAACAGACAAGCTGTTTCTCAGAACATAGGCAACAGGTCAAAAAATGACCCATGGACCTTCTGACTTGCAGTCAAGTGCTCTACTGTCTGAGCTATTGACAGACATGAAACAACAGCAGAAAACAGACAATTAGATGATGTTGACTGTTATGGAAAACCGGGTGCCAAGTCCAATAAAGCAGGTGTCATGACAGTTGGACAAATGCTGAGTTAGGGGAACATGACAAACTAAAGACTGTGGTGGAATAATCTTATTTTTTAAATACAAATTATGAAGTATCTTTTTTTTTTCAACCTGAATGATAGAGGACGTGGATAATGTTAAACATTGATAGGTATAGGACATGGTATAGAGCAAAATCCAAACAGAAACCTCTGGATGTGACATCATATGTTCAAAACAATTAACCATTGACTGGTGAGAAAGAACAGTGGAAAATCAGTACATGAAGATATTTTCACACTGTTTGGTTTTAATGGAAAAAATTGGGTCAATGTAGAGCAGAATTGATTCGGTGATATAGTTTATGTCACAATGAAATTTTGAATGGCAAATCCAAAAAACAAGGTTTGGTTTAAATGTGGTTGAGCGTTTGCAAGCCATGGCTACTTCATCCATTGCGGCGGTGTAGTGAATTTTGTAAAAACAATTACCCTCTGGACTTTTTGCAGGCTATGTGAAGATGCTACATAAGACATTGAATGAATGCCTTTAGGTTACACAATCTGTGGGATATGGCTGTATTTAAGGGGCACTTATCAACTTCACCCATGTTTCACCCATGTGCATTTCCATTTCCACTTTACCAAAATGAATGATGATTTGCTTATACCAAGATGGAGGCGCCCTGTACGGCTGCGGCTGCTTCGGTTTCCGGCAACAAAGCCACATTATCGTCAATATCGACATCTAAATCAGTGTATTCGGTATCAACAATTAAGCGAAACTGCGTTAGAACAGTATATGACCGGCAGGTCATGATTAGGTTGTGCAAATCTGGAACATTTAGGTTCCGCAGCATTCGCTGCAGAACAGCCAGACTCAGCAAAAGTTTCTTCCCCCTAGCCATCAGACTGCTCAACGCTAAATAACCCATTTCAGTGCAATCATTTCTGTGCAATACTTCCCCATTGATATGTGAAACAATCTCCTCATGCCTACACTGACACTTTTTTCCAGTATTACCTGTTATTACCTGTTATTTATGTCCAGTTCATTCATTCGCACTTTATTAATATATTACTGATCATAGTTTTTATATTTCTATTTCTGTATTTTTTATAGATCTATTTATACATCTTGCTCATTCTCTGTCTGCCGGAAACCGTAGCAACAACATTTCGCTGCCAAAAATCACTCTGTGTTTCTTGTGCAACGACAATAAAGTTGAGTTGAATTGAGTTGAGTTAAGCCTTGCCAGCCTTTTGGCTCTTAGAATCTGATTGGATATATTGTGACCTCTGGCAGCCATGTTGTTCGGTCAATAACCTTCATCTTACTAGGCCAATTAGAGCCGTGCTCTCAACTGTTCCAAAGTTAGTTATGCTCAAATAGGATCTTTTGGCAAGGAACTTGGGTTATATAGTGAATAGTGACATTATAGCGCCCCAATGAGGCCAATGTGGCTCATCTTCTGGCTGTCCCTTTAGGGGTGGGTTCTAGATGTGGGACCCCAATTTGGTGTGGATAGGATTTACCCTTCAGGAGTTATGCCTAATTACTCTCAAAGTTTTATGTTTTGATAACTTTGGTTTGATTGGCTGGTGAGGTGAGGTGAAAAGCAAGTTTGCAGGTAATAAAAAAGGAGGATGTGAGCTGCATCATTTGACCACAAGTTTTGAGTAAGCCAAATTATACCCTAAATGGCCTTTTTAAACTAGCAATTTGACTCAATGGTGGCTTTAGAGACTGGGTCTGATTGGTTCCTCTTTACAGATTTGGATGTTTGGGATGGCTGTGAATTAATTTGGTAAACAAAAACTAGTAAATGTGGCAGAATGATAATAATAAAGCTGGCAATAACAAATGGTGCCTTGCACTTTTGTTGCCTGACACCTAATCATAATAATTATTCATTTTATTTATTAATCACATTTCTGAACCCCAATGTGCTGAACAACAAATTAAAAGGCAGCAGTTGTAAATGCAATAAGAACAGTAAGAACTAATATCATCATAGGTCCTTATATGGCAATTCAAAAGAGATGTGTTTTGAGTTGCACTTTGAACTCAGTCACTGACTCCAAAAGCAATAAGAAAAGTAAGAATTAATAACATCATAGTTCTTATATGGCAATTTGAAGAGATGTGTTTTCAGTTGTACTTTGAACCATTGCAACTTACTAAGGTTGCAATGGATGTCATAAAAGACTCACTTGTTCAATAGCAATTGGAATGCTTGAAACTTGTTCTGGTGACTTGCTTGCTGTATTAGCAACAATGAAGTGTTTCACCTTCTTCTGACAAATATACTTTTGTAAGTGGCTTTGGACAAAAGTGTCTGCTAAATGCCCTAAATGTAAATGTCTTAATATAAAAGCAATACAGTTAAAGGTCAATGGACTGGCATATTATTCAACCCTCTCAAGATAGGATGGTGGGGTTAGTGATTACAAAAACAAATGATCATATAAGATGGTGATTGATAACATGGCTTTGTGGATCTGCTGAAATTTGTGTATGTGTATATTCCCCATAGCGACCTGTGTGCAATTTGATCATGGAAATGGCCGCTTAAACTGGAGTGCAACAGAAAATGGGTCATCACCAGTCAGGGAATTCTGGGAGTGAGTAAACAAACTGTTTAAATAACCAGGCCAGGCATTTAACAGAAAGTACTTAATATCATACTTATGTGTTATTTTTAGGAGGAGAGTATTGAATGTAACAGGAAGTCCCCACGAGATTGGCAACATACGATGGGAACTGGCCCTGTGTCTTCTTTTGTCATGGATCATATGCTACTTTTGCATTTGGAAAGGTGTTAAGTCCACAGGAAAGGTAAGATAAAGTCAATGCATTTTTGTGTGTGCTCAGTTTCCCGGTTGTATGACACGTAGAAGCCTCTCAGTCTCCAAGTTTGTGAACATGTGCAGTGCCATCTAAACACAGAATCAAAACTGGTGCTTGCCACGAGAGGGGATGAGTTGAACAAAAATCATTGTTGATTTACATCTCATCATAGACAATGTCAACAGTTAAACTGGGGCCAAATCCAGGTCAGGCAGGTTACACAAGATCAATAGGCAATGAATCAATCAACAATTTATGTACTTGTGATGCATACAATAATAATGCATGTTATTGTTTGGGTAGTCAACTCATCTAATGGTAAGTTAGCATGTTAACTTTGTGTTACTTGTGGCAGCTCATGGGGAATGAAATTACATAACGTGACTAAACGTAATGTGAATACAACTTCTATACATTAACTATACATGATTTCTGAGTCACATAAGATAGATTTTCACCATCAATGGTGATGAAGACAACAACTGAGATGTTCCCACGCTACTTTACAACATCATCAAACTGTCTTTTCTATTTTTTTTACAAGTGGCCCCTAGCAACAAAAATGACATATTATACATTTTATAAACGACAATTACATACATTCATACTTTCTGTAGAAAAATTTAATGAATGGTTGTTTTAAGATTAATTAATGTCTCAA
>OMKI01057096.1:0-11113 GCA_900302315.1 Phycis blennoides | reverse complement strand
ATGAATGATAATGGCCGACACTTAACAGGTGCAGTGAAATTAAATGGCGTGGAAAGGAAATGATGTTGGCTGAGATCGTTGGTGTTGCAGAGTTTGTTTGTGCAAACATGTGACAGGAACTGAGAAACAGAGATGAAGAGAAGACCTTTCAGTCTTTATTGGTCATTCTCAGTATTTTTTAGATATGCGAATGAAATTTGTTCTCTGCATTTGACCCATCCTATGGTACATAGGAGCAGGGGGCTGCTATGTTCAGCGCCCAGGGCGCAAGTTGCTCAAGGACACTTCGATATGCAGACAGTTTGGGAGTGGGGATTGAGGGGATCGAACCACCGACACTACGGTTAGTGGACGACCCGCTCTGTCCACCCGCTCTATCCACTGAGCTACTGCCGCCCCTCAACCACATCACTGGGGGTGATAGGGGTCCTATTCATTTGTTGAGCAGGGAAATCATGACCATGTAGACGATGGCTCAACCTGAGTCCAGACTGGGAGGCTTGTAGGCAAATAAGGTCGTATTCGGTGCTGCTCATATTTATTTTTGTATGTGTCACAAGGCATAAATTGTAGGAGACAATGCTGACATGAGCACTCTCTCTCAGAGTGAAATGAGTTTCGGTCAATGCGCCCTCACATCAAAGTTGGCAGAATTGAAATGCATAGAGGGACATACATGTCCATCCTTATGCTGTGGTATAAATTTGAATCCATTTCATCATTTCAATCAGGGAGCGTGCACCGTGTGTGCTTCAGGAAATAGCTTTGATCACATAATGCACGCTGTTCAAATCAAATCCGACGTGCTACAGAGAGTTAGGCTCCGGCAGAGGCCCTCATCACAACAGACGACAGCTTCGCACGAGGAGAGCAGAAGGAGAACGAAGCCCGACAGAGTAGAGTGCGAGCCTTTGATATCCAGCAGTCAGTGTTGCCTTGTGGCCAAAAGACTAAGAGATTATACAACAAAATATACATTATCTTTTTATTTTTTTTAAAGGCAACATCAGCAACAACAGGCAAACGTACGGCTGCCTTAAGGGGCCAAGAAATGGGAAATAAAATGGTGTCGATTATGGATTTTTCTGAAGGATTTAGAAGCCCGACAGCTGGATCAGCTTTGTGCTGTAACGTGGTGTTACTTACTTTGCAAAGGAAATGCTTTACTTTTTCACGGCATTGTGTTGGAATCGATTCACACACATTCGTTTGCTTCACCAACAGAACCAAACCATGTTGGCTGAATGGAACACACTGTCTAAAGCACCATCCTGTTAAAGCACTGGACCTATCGCACACACACACACACACCATACTTGGGTGTTTATTAAAAGATGACACAAGAAAAGACAGGCTCCATTTGCTATTTTTCCAGCAGATGTTATTTTAGATCAAATTCCACGCGTGGCCCAATGGGTTCATCCTAACAGCCTTAGTGTACACAGAGCACATCAAGAGCAGAGGCAGCGTTCATGCAGATTATTGCTGAGCCTGCTCAGAAAGCCGTTTTCCTTCCCAAGCCGCGGCCCTGGATGCGCCGGAGCTGCGCGCGGTCATCATCCACAGCGCCCGTTGCAGGGCAACGCGTCGGAGCTCCCAACTTGCTCTGCAAGCGCTGCTGCAATTTCCCAGAATTCAACGTGACACGGCACACCGCGCAAAACGTGGGCTGACCTCACGCAGATGATAACCATCCTGTAAACAGCTGCGGGTGAGTCACCGGAGATGATACAATGCGACGCGACGCCGAGCGTTATTTCAGGGAAAAGCGTGTACACAGTGTCGAGAGGAACACAAACAAGCCACTTCTCTCTTGTCTTTTTCTGCTTGCCTCTCATCTCTGTGCATCTCTCTCTCTCTCTCTCTCTCTCTCTCTCTCTCTCTCTCTCACACACACCTCCCCTGCTCTCTGCACCACTGTCTCTCGCTCTCCATCTATTCCTATTGATATTTCTACCAACCGCCCCCTCTCCTCTCTCTGTAACCCCCCCCCCCTTCTCTCTCTACAATATCTTGACATCTCTGTGCTCTCTGCAAGCAACTCCTCAGAAAGAATCTAGATTCCATAATTACCACTTTTGGTCACACACAGGGCGAGGGCGCGCATGTGTGTGCGTGTGTGCATGTGTGTGTGTGTGTTAGAGATTGGAACTTTCATCTTATTGGATCGAAGAATTCCATCATGGAGGACAAGGGCTTTCACCGTGAGAAATAAACGGCCCTGTGTTGAGTTGAGTTGGCTTGGGGTTGGAGAAAGTATAGGACACAACATATGATTATAGCCGGGGCTGAAGCACCGTCTCTTAAGTGGTGACCAAACGACATTATGCCATTCTAGCTGTCAGATCGAAAATATGAAGAGACACCCTTTATATTAAATTATACTCTCAGAGAGTATCGCAGTGAGGAATAAAAGCAATTCCTCCAGCAATACGCAATATATTCTATCGGTGATGTGTTTTGTTTTTAATTTCTTTTTTTTTTTACCACAATACTCATGGAAATCGATTAGTCACTAGTGCACTTGCTGAGGCTCCGTGCCTTGCCTCATGGCGAATTGGGCTCCGTCTTGTGGAGGAAGAAGCGCCAATTTTCTGCCTCATTCATTTCCATTCGCCTTTGAACACGAGAAGACGCGACGCTGCGGCGGGCGGGGCGTTCGCTTCTGCCGCCCGCAGACGCGCGCACTCTTTGCGCGTTTCACCGCCACCGCCTTTGAAACGAGGAACGCGTTTGAAATTATTATCAATTATACATGATGCTCATTGCACGATGTACAGGCTATAGGCGGCCGCTATAGTTCTTATGGAACATTTATAACCCATTTTCTTCTGTTCTTTTTCGGGAACGTATACAGTATGTACTGTAGGCTATGTATTGTGTGTGTGTGTGTGTGTATAGGAGGCTATAAAAACAATACAGTGTGGGGTGATGCTGTCCAGATCTCCAGATTATCATATTAAAGCGACCCACTCAAAAACTAGAAAGCATATTCCAGTGTGGCATCATGGAAGCCTGCTAGAACAACCAGGAGAATAAACAATCCTGCGGGCCTACTCAATACAGCGTGGCTTCATCACACGCGGTCACGTGGTACACGACACCTGTTACTTTAAGTGGCCTAGTGTTTGTATTGCACGCAACCCAATTACAGAATCTAACTAAACATGGACCGCACACACAAAGTAACACGAACGCTGTTTTTAAACATCACACTTTCTGTTGCAGAACAAAACAAAAAGTACGCCTACCATCTCTTAAGTTGAAGGCGTGAAGACGATTCAAACACGAAACACCCTCCGTGCAAAAAACAAACAAACAACTAAAACAGCTGTCGTCTGTGGTGATGATTGTGAATAAAAGACCTCAACTCTTCTATCGTTTCTCTGATTCTGAATACCGCATGCACTATAATGCATCATAATCTATTGACGTGGCTGACAGCTTCAGATCGCCTGTTGATTAGCTGATTAGCGTCAGCACAGCTTGCTGCACCGCGGGTGACGTCACGGCCCAGCCGTGTGTCCAATGCCGGGCTGCAGGGTGTAATTCACTGGAAGGCGGCAGTACAGCGTTAGCAAATCTCCCGTCAGGTGACCGAGTCGGGTCCATTCATCATCAAAGAGAGGGAGAGAGAGAGAGAGAGAGAGAGAGAGAGAGAGGGAGAGAGAGAGAGAGAGAGAGAGAGACTCCAGGCGAACACTTTGTATACTTACACAAATAAAGAGTTTACATGCTCCGCCTCGGTGGACACGCCGAGGCAATACCCGCAAGAAATATACTTTGAGCCGAGCGCAAATATACAATAACATTTTATTTTATGTTTTTGTGTGTGTGTGTGTGTGTGTGTGTGTGTGTGTGGGTATTAAGAGGTCTCTAGTCTTTTGCCATTTGTGTAAGTGTGTGTGTGTTTATGTTTCCACCTTGCAGACAGTGAATGTTTACGGTCCCTTATCATCCACGCCCATACAAGGACCGGGTATTTATCTTGAAACCCGGTGATGTTTTAGTGAAACCAACCCAGCTACTCCGTAAACAATAGCCCCTCCAATTAATCACCATGGAGACAGGCCCCGGCCGCTGCCCAGATGACTCCTCCGTTCCAGGCAGCATTATCAATCCCGGGAAACTGTTTATTTGGGACTCCGAGAGAAAATCCGTCACAATCGTTATATCTGATGTGCAGCGTGCTCACCGGTGGCCCACAACCATCACCAGATGGTCGTGGGGTTTCTGCGGACGCAAGCCGCGAGACAAATGAATGCAGTTATGTGGTCTTACAACCGTGCCTCCACATGGCAACATCGTGAATTGGAACAGTAACTGCATGAAACGAATGTAAAAAAAAAAAATGAGAGAAAGGTAAGGACACACACCTACACACACAACACACACACACACACACACACAGCCTACACATCGATAGTGATATTAACTTAAGTCTTTGTGGTCCCGGTCCCCAGACAGAACATCTAATAGCCCTGACATTCACGCAGGCACATTTGTTATCACAAACAAGGCTGGGCGCGGCGATCTGACCAATCCTCTCGATTGGCCGGCTGCTGCTCCCGTGAGTGACGGCTCATCTGTCAAATGTCCCCTGCGCCGCGATCGTCTTTTCGTGTGTTAATTATCCCATGTCAATGTGACCTATTGCTGCAAGGACAGCAGGTATTGACATATACAGTATAGCCACACATGCTGTTCAATAAAGTACACGGATTGAAAGCGGCAACAAATACAAGTATTTGTGTCCGGCGTGGTGATGACAGTGGCACCTTTTGATTTGTTAAAGACAAGCGGGTTTTCTTTTTGCACTTTCACTGAGTGAGTCGTATGACATGCTAACCATCGTCCGACTGAGTGGGCACGCCATGCTAAGTTACTAGCGATCCCGCATACACGCGTGCGTGTTTAAAACCGTACGGGCCAAACCCAGCTTTCCAAAGGGGGCTTCTCTCCTATCATAATTCATCAATAAATGCACAATCAGACTGTTTCAGACTGATCCTTTGTCCGTAAGCACGTTATGCATGTCCTCAATGTTTCGTTTCACCATCAACACTGCAGCTGGGCGGCAACTCCGACGGCTCCGCGTGCTGCAGAAGATCCTGTGAATCAATGCAAGACTCCCACTGAAGCGCCCTCTCACTGGACGCCAGGAAAACTGTCCACACGGCGAAAGTGTGAGAAGACAAGATTGAAGTCCTATCGGCCTCACACATTGCTGTAGGCAGCAATTTTTTTCCATGGTAGAGATGCACACCTCACATTTTCTCAACCCCCCAATGTACCGCGTATCATGTGGAGTGCATTATATCAATCACTTCACACGCTTTTTTCTATTTTTTGGCAATTACAATTGCGGTCGAGGAAATCATTAGAGACAGATCAATGGCGTTTCGCGAGAGAACCCGATCCCTCGTGTACAGTAAATGTTATCGATGACTTAACGCAGAAGTCATCGAGTTTCCCTTCCAACTCGTGTCCAACCGTCTGAAACAATCCCCTCCGTCTCCCTAGCAATGTGTCTGGGACAGACAGACGTGTCTGGGACAGACCGCACGCGGCCGGGCGACTGTCCCAGGGCAACAGATGCTGAACTCCCCATTAAGAAGACTTTGTTTCAACAAGAGGGGGGGGGGGGTTCCGAGCAGACACACACACTGCACGTCGTCGATTCTAATGGATTTTTTGTTCAGTGGAGTGGTATTTTATACCGAGGCGAGCGCTCAAGCAGTGATCAGCTGCCACGTGATAACGAGAGCAAACAGAGGGAGGATATTTTTTGTTTGTCATCTCCGGGGGCCGTATGTCTGACCTAAAATAAATGTCTGTTGTTCTTCTCAAGAGCTGAAGAGTTTTTAACGAGTCGTAGAGATCTGATAGGAAACTTGAGTGAACCTCTCCGGGAAAATACTGCGAGACGAGATCTTGAGCTGTTGACGTGTCATCCAGCCTAGTGCAACTTTAAAATACAGAAGGGCTTTCTCGTTGAACGCATCCTATGCAGTTTCAATGAGCTTCAATCGTTCATGGGAGGGCAGGGGTTTGAGTCCTCATACACAGAGTTCAGCAAACAAACACACCGAGTGGATCACAATTTATTGATGAGTCAAGCTAGTTGATATCTTTGGTGCTGCTTGGTTTTGGCTTACATCGCTAGATTTAATGTACAATGCTTTACATCTTAAAAAGGTATCGCGGTGTGCAGGATTTAGTGGCATCTAGCGGTGAGGTTGCGGATAGCAACCAACTGAATACCCTCCCTTCCCCTCTCCAACCACGTGGGAGAGTCTACATTGGCCTGCAAGGTGCCAGAAGGTACTTCCGTAAGGTACCAACGTGATGTCATCAAGTCATGTCAAGTGATGGGGTTTCTTGATAGATTTGAAAAATTGTAGTTACTCTGTAAAACCATAGGTCATAGTTTACAAGTAAGACAGTGATAACGATCGTTTATTAAAAACTCGTCCTCTCTAGAGCCGTTTGTCCGTTCCGGGCTGCTGTAGATACATGGCAGTACAACAATGGCGGCCTCCGCGGAAGAGGACCCGCTCATTGTGTATAAAAGGCTCATTTCAAGGTAACAAACACACAATTAGTCTTATGTTCGTGGGATTAGACACTAATTAAAACATACTCATGCAAATGATATATCATATTCCATTCCTGCAAAGTCTACTCCGCTAGACGCCACTGGATTCTACGCACACACACTACACCTTTAAAAAAGGAGGCTTGCCTTGCATTCGCTCACATTATTTTGTTCCTCTCTAGAATATTATATACAGGCTTTGTCTAAACAAGATCACACATCAATCTGCCCAATCGAAGCCCTTATACACGTAATAAAAATGATAACAACAATCGACGTACAAACATGGAAAGCAAAACCACCACCAAGATGCACGGTAACATCCTCCCCTCACCCATCAGCAAAACCTGCAATTAACATAACTTCAATAAAAATGATGTGTATTTATTAACAGAATGAAAGCGTAGTAGCTATAACTCCTGAGAGCACCGATTAGTCCCTGATGAATCCGTCCCGACAGACACCCCCGCTGCTGTGTGCTGGTGTCATCGGGTTCACTCACTCCAGTCTTTCAAACCTATGGTCACTTTCCGTTCCTTTCATGGTGCTGTCCAACTATCCAGCAATCTCATCTCGATGGCACTCTGGCAGAGTAGTTTATGGCTTGGGATGCTGTTTTGAAGACAAAAAGGAGGCGGGGAGAGAGAGAGAGAGAGAGAGGGGGAGATGATAAGATAAGTTGGCAGAAGAACCCATCTGGTCCCAAACAGCATCAGAAAAACAGCCCATCTATATGTCAACATGGCGGCAGACTAAAACGTAGCAACCCAAAAGACGCCCCCACCGCGCACCACCGCCACATGGAGACGGCGACGGAGGCTTTGGAGCGTAGCCATGGAGCCGGACTGGATGCTGGCGCGTTGCCGTGTCCCAATGCAAACAGTCTCCCCGCTTCGGCGCGAGTCAAGGTCGTGATGATTACGTGGCTTGCAAACGGTACCCATGGCGTCAGGACAGGACAGAGAGGGGAGAGGGTTCGTCGCGCGGGAGGCTCGGAGCCGCGCGCGTTTCAGCTCTCAATCAATTTAACCCTCCCCTGCCCTCGTCCCTTTCTGACCACAATTCACGTATGAACGCACTGATTGAGTTATCAACATCCCATTCTGCTGCACGGCCACTGAATCACAAATGCACAAATTCGAAACTAGGCCATCAAAATCCCATTCTAGTAAATTGGATAGATGAGTGCCCATGTTGAGTCGGTGCCGGGGGACCGGGACATTATCGTCTGCATGCACAACCCACCCCCTTCTCGTGTTTCGGCTGCCGTGGTGAACCGAGGTCTGCCGGCCCGGCGCGCCGCAGCAAGGCCAACACCCAGCTGGGCAGGGAGGCCAGGCCGTGGTCACCAAGCAAATGCAATGTAAAAGAGAAGCGGGATGGTGCGGTGTCGGACGCCCAGGCCAGCCCCTATGTGTACATACTGCAGGTATCACTGAGCAACGCACCCCATCTGCTCATTAAGTACAGCCGCCACAAAGAAAGCAGCCCCATTGCTTGTGCTTCAAAGGGTGGTACGAAATTACTACATGGTAAAAACAGCACCGGCAGCGACAACATGCTCCTGGCCCGCGCGCTTGGGACTTCCCAGAAATGACCCTGCTTCCCCCTCCACCTCCTCCTCCTCCTCCTCCTCCTCCTCCTCCTGTTGCGGCTGCTCCTCCGTTGCCGGGTTTCAATGTCAGCGGGGAGAGAGAAGGAGAGAGAGAGAGAGAGAGAGAGAGAGAGGAGAGAGAGAGAGAGAGCGAGAGAGAGCGAGACAGAGAGAGAGAGAGCGGGACAGAGAGAGACAGAGAGACAGAGAGACAGAGACAGAGAGAGAGAGAGAGAGGATGCTTCCCCGGCGCTCTAATGTAATGCCCCGGTCCTGAACCTGCTGTCCCGGCCAATTAAAAGCTCCACCCGTTAAGAGGCCCCGCCCTGGGAGCACACCGCCTTTATTGCACGCATTCGTCTCCATTTCCTCTCCATTTGCTGCGGGGAGAGGCAGAGCCCTTCGGAGGGCTCCATCGTGGTGCATCCTAAATGGTAGGAAGATGGGGGGGAGGGGGGGGGGGGGTCTTCGCTGGGACCACTCCGCCTCACAGGAAGTGGGGGACAAACAAGTAGCGGTGAGTTATTGTTGATTAGCCGCTGGGTATACAATTACATTTTCAGACGCGGCCGTTCGACGCGGCGGCGTGGCACTGGCCAGGCTACCTGGACGGGGCCGCGGCAAGCACAGCCCATGAGAGGCTGTTCAATGCGCTCACATTATGGGATGGGATTCTAACCGTAACTGGTGAAATGGCGACAGTTGAGGGCCGAGGGCCGCACCGGGGTCGGTTAGGTTTCCGGGCCAAAACGGGCTGAATTTCAAAAGCGAGGGATGGTGAGAGCCGATGGTGCTACAGTCACACATGTTCCTGGGAGCAGAGGGGGGGGGCTGAGGCCTGCCGCCTGCCTGGGCCGGTCCAGTGAGCAGCACCCGGCGCCGGAGTCCAGCCGCGTGAGCGCCGCTTCGGGTCCGGGCCGCGTTGGGTGTCTGATGTGGCAGACGGGCCTCGGTGACGATGCTCTGCTCTGCTCCGCGGACGTTCGGTGTCTCGAAGTTGAGAGTTTTTCCGCGGGCCAACGTTGCCCCCAGACGCAGCTTTCCTTCATCTGAATCGTCGTACTTTCATATCGCGTTTTTTTTTTTAATATGGATATCTAGATTTACCGTCTGCTGCCGTTGCAACAAATTTGCCTCTGGGAGGAATAAAAGTCCTCAACCATCCATCTGATACTGAAACGTCTCCCACAATGATAGCAACCAAAAGAAACAGGCTCACATGCCCCCCCCCCCGTGCACCAAGTACCCCTCGGGGTTAAACAAACCCCATGGTGCACTTGCAAGTATTGCAGGGGGTACTTTGGGCGTATTAAAAAAATATATCTTTCTTTGTCGTTTTCATATTGGTTTTGAACAATTGGGAGAATAATTCCACCCTAATACAATTAAATCTGAGTACCAAGACACGGGTTCAGTTAATCTATCCAACGAATGTCCATATCCAACGAATGATCATAAGCCATTTTTTTTCATTAAACTAAGCATTTGCACCCCCCAATAATAATGTTAATATTGCACACATACGGCGGCAGTAGCTCAGTGGGTAGAGCGGGTGGACAGAGCGGGTCGTCCACTAACCGTAGGGTCGGCGGTTCGATCCCCTTGATCCCCCTCCTCCCAACTGTCCACATGTTGGACCCCACAAATGTGCTGATTGCAAGTCGTTTTGGACAAAAGCGAAAAATACCCCTTTACATACATTATCTATAGGGTGCTGGCCTGGTAAAAACATGACGGAGGCCAGACTGGTCAGAAACACCTCTGAAAACCACTGCTCTGGAGACACGGAGGAAGAGGAGGGTCGGCGGTACTCACAGCAGCATCCAGGGCCTGGTCCAGGTCCTCGATGATGTCCGCTTCGTCCTCCAGGCCCACGGACAGACGGATCAGGGTGTCGCTGATCCCCAGCACCACGCGAGCCGCCTCTGGTACCGACGCGTGGGTCATTATCGCCCTGACGCAGAAATACAGGCGTTGAATATGAAGTACTCAATAAATGAATGAACAAATTAAACCGTAAAAAAAAAAAAGATCGTCTCTTGAACACTGCTGCCCTCTACTGGCGCAGTGTGTCATTACAGCGAACGCGGTGGCGCAAAACTCAAGAGAACTCAGAACGCAGAAGAACTTTTCGGTGCGATGTTCAACCGAGAACATCGCAACTTTCTTCAAATTTGGTGTCTTATTTCAGCATGCAAGACTCTTGCCAGGGTCTTCCTGTAAACCCACAACCCCCGAGGGAACACAGGGCTACGATAACAGTTATGATTGTATTAATGAGGCATGTTGACGGCTACTTACGGGTGTTCTGCTAGACTTTCATAGCCTCCCAGACTCTCTGCGATGGAAAACAACTGAAATTAAAAGAAAACAAATGTTACAAAATATATATTAATATATATATATAAATTACATTTTTTTTTAAGTTTCAGAATTAAAGAAGAAAGTTTAGCAACATTTGTTGCTAAACATGCTCAACATGCTCATGCTTTTATTTGTTGTACATCTTGGCACTTTAATTGCACTTTGTAAGTTAGCACTTTGATCGCTCTTTGTAACTTGCCACTTAGTCAGAGATGTTGTATACTAGCAATGGTTAATCTAGCAATTGAAATGCTTGAAACTTGTTCTGGTGACTCTCTTACTGTATTAGCTGCAATTAAATGTTTTACCTTCTTATGACAAATGTACTCTTTGTAAGTCGCTTTGGATAAAAGCGTCTGCTAAATGCCCCTAAATGTAATGTAACATAAAGCCTTGTTCCAACAAAGCATACTGTGTGTGTGTGTGCGTGTGTCAACCCTTATTGTAAACAGGGAATTTCCAGTTGCGAAACATCAAATGATCAATCTGAACCGGTGTGGCAACTTTCTTTGCGTTTCTGAAGACGGAACACCAAACCTATTCCCTTCTACCTGCTA
>OMKI01057092.1:17302-29413 GCA_900302315.1 Phycis blennoides | reverse complement strand
AAGCAGAGACAGAGGGAACAACACCAGAGAGAGACAGAGAGAGAGGGAAGCAGAGACAGAGGGAACAACACCAGAGAGAGACAGAGGGAACAACACCAGAGAGAGACAGAGAGAGAGGGAGACACACACACACACACACACACACACAGACTCTCTTGAGGAGAATGTGGGTGGAAGACAGGAGAGAGTCAAGGTGATGGAGAGATAGCTGAGAAGAGATAGCTTGGACCTCTGGAGAGTCAATTAAACGCAGCGGAAATACAGAAAGCAGATTTGGCTAACGATTAGAGCTGGGCTTCGGTGATAAGCGAAGGACTTTCGAGGGGCTTACTTTTCAAAAGAGGGGTCCGATTCAAAATAACGCCGGCAGAGCGACGACAACATGTGTTTGCGCGGTATTATTAAAGAGAGGCAGAGTCCACACGGAGCGTCTTCCTTCAAAGTGTTACCATAAAAAGGCACAGCCGGTGACACGGCGCGACTTTATCGTCAAGTCGAGGGTCTGCGGGACATCGTTTCCGCAATGGCTGTGTGTTTTAAAAGCGATGAAGGCATAATCTGGGTCTTCAAAAGGCAGCGCCGGCCACACATCCAAAGGGCAACGGCATTACGGGCGCCGACGCCGGGAACACCGTCGGCTGCCGGAGGAGCAAAAAGCGAGAACACGCCGCCCTTAAAGCGCCACTGTTCTCCGCGCCGAGGTACAAAAAGCGAAAGGGCAAAGTTCGGGCATAAATGGATCATCCCTTCTCCGGTGTGATTGAGTCATCGAAAACATTGTGATTATACTTCCCACGCGGTTCCAGTGGAGCCGCAGAGCTTGATCTCGGCGGCGGTGGCCTGACCTTCTCGGAGGGCTTTGTGCGAGGCAGCAGCGCACAGTTTACCGCGCGCTGTCCCGCCACGCTCCGTCACCATCGCCATACGCGTGGATATTTAGCGAAGCTTTTGTCTGAAAAGGCGTAGAGGCAGTTGGCGGAATCCATGAAATATGTGACCGCGCAAACCAGCCAGCCACTGCCGGCGTGCTCAACGTTACGGCCGCAATTATTCGATTATGAGTGAAAAGACGCGTGTTTCTCGTGTGTATTCAACCATTTATTACTTTTTTTCGTAGCAAACCGAGGTAGCCATACACACACACACACACACACACACACACACACACACACACACACACACACACACACGTTAACAGTCACACACACAGACAAAACATATCCAATACAATTATTAATTCATAAACAAGTCCATTATAAATGAACCCATAAATTATCGACACCACCCTCTGGACCCCGTCACACCTGGCTGGGTCTGAAGGGCGGGGGAGGGAGGGCCGTCACTCTGCAGCCGCGTCCGCCCGGGGACACCAGAGCGCCGTGGTGGTGAGATAAGGAGCGCGGGACATTTTTGAAAGACCCGGGGTGAGAGTGAGAGCAGACAGGGACTCTGTAGCAGTCCGGATTACCAGAGCCCAGTGATGGGTGGAGAGGCGCCGAGGAGGGAGAGGGCAGACTGAGGGCAGCCTAGCCCCCCCCCCGCCCCCCCCCCATCCGCCAACCGCCAGCACACGGTGGGCGGGTGGGTGGGTGGGTGGGTGGGGAGAGGAAGGGGACAGAAATGGGTGACTTCCTCTATTGATCTCGCTGTTTGAATGAGCGATTTTCCAGATTAAACCCTAACCCCGCTTCGATCCGTTTCACCTGGCTTGTGCACTCGCTTGCGGTCCAAATGGTTTTCCCGTGGAGCCCGGACACCCACTGGTCCAAAGTTTTTATCGTTTCATCACATCATATTGCACAATCACCGCGAAAAGTTTAGACTCTGAACGGAAATCTTAACGGTAACTCCGCTCTATATATAGCAAGCCTGTGAGATTGTTTTCCTTTTAAGATTAAAATCTATCCTCCCCGGGATGCTGCAGAAGAAATCCCTACAGTATAACCGAGATATTCTGACTTTTTGTGTCCTTTTCATGGTTACAACGACCGGTAATCTGAGTGTTTGAATAGTGTCTGCTCGGTAGGTGATATTTCATTTAAAAAAAGGTCTCAAAAGGTTGCCTGTCTGCATTCTTTTTCAGAACTGACACATTTATTGTGCTTTAATTACACCTGCCTTCAACAGCCGCATGCAATAAAACAACTGTTGTTTAAAACAACGCAGGGCTTGTTCATCGACGGCGTCCACATCACAAGGTCGAGGAGCATCACAGAGGGGGCTGGGCGGTGAGACTCGGCCACTCCGCGGGGGTCCACTGATGTTGGGATGAGGGACAGCAGGAGGAGATGAGCGCAATGCCTTTCATGGGTCCTGCACAAAATGCTTTGGCAGCTCCTTTTATTCCGTCGGCGGCCACAGAGCCCTCTGCAGAGCGCATCCGAAAATGATGGATATTTTCACTTTAGGCAGAAAGCGGTCGCTTTGGAGGATTTCAGAGCCGAGCCCTGTGAACATGAGCTTGACTAATTCAGACGGCAGCTTGGGACGCTGGGTATCCGCGGCCGTTGTTCCCCTGTGCTGCGTGTTATGTGGCGCTCTGAAACCAATCCCCCTGAGGATGACCTCATCAGGACCTGACCCGGATAAAGGTCAAGATTCACGAAGGGGAAGGCCAATTTACTTCCGCGACGTTCTTGAACAAAAACGGTTCCCGTTGCGTCTTCCTCTACATTTCCCTCGGATGACCTTTACAATTCTAATGCTTAGCACACAAAAGAAAAAGGTCTTTATTCAGTTCAGGGACATTCTCAGAGAGCAAGAAAGATGCATCCATCCATCCATACACCGATGGAAAACAACAACGAGGCAGGCTTATAGAAGCCCATTAGAGGCAGAACCTTGGAAATGCACACCAGACCATTGGATCGCAGCCTGGATGTAGCAGAATGGATGTTTATAACCACTCTACTTCTGCCTCGAGAGAGTTGTATTTACCACAATAGACTCACAATACAATACCTTACCGAGGGTTAGTAGCCAAGAATAGGCCTATTTATACGCGGCAGTTTTTGTGTGCCAGAGCCATATGCGCAAGAAAAGTCGTTTGAACGTGACTCAGCGATCGTATGGGATTAAATTTTTCAAGACAACGCGTACAGCTGCAAACATGCACGCTGGCCGCGTTGTTCGAGGTCACTGGGAATCTGCAGAGGCCGCGCTGTTTGCGGCCGGCCACCGTGATTTCTTGGCTAACGGTGATGAATGGTTTGAGAGAGAGCGCTGGCTCCCAACGAGCCATCCTCTTGCACCTGTGCGCCGACCGCCGCGAGGGCAGCTAACTCGCCGAAACCGGACCACCCGGTTCATACCAAGCTGTTGGCCCACCCACTTCCTGGCATCTGGCAGCTTTGGGAAGGAACTGGCACGCGGTTTTGGGACACGCGCGCCATACATTAGCTGTGCCATGAGCGTCGAGCAGCATTCAAGACGCACGGCGGTCACACTCCCGTTCACCCCGAGCGACCAGGTCCACATAAAATAAACCACAACTTGCAGAACTATCTCAGTTCCCCCAAATGCCTTGATCAAGTCACACTGATATATAGGCATGATGTGAAGAATCTTCTGGAGGGACACACTCTCTGACATGATCAGATTTCATGCAATGCTAACATGATGTCGACTGACTTGCTCTGAGGGGAGGTGTTGGGTGCAGGCTTGTGGCTGGTGCCGTACATAATTGCTGGCTTCTCTGGATAGCATGAGAATTACATTTTAAATCCATCACAATTGACTATGAATTCATAATCCAATCAACCCAAGCGCACACGCACACGCACACACACACACACACACACACACACACAGGCCAGCCTGGTTGGTTGGTTGCAGGCCACACCCTAGACTTTCTGAAGGACCGAGTGAGTGAGTCTGGATGCCTCAGGCGGCTGCTGCTCCAACATGCCAGGGCCTGGAAGATAGCGAGAGCATGTGGTGTTCTCCACTCCGTAGCCCAGAGATACAGTCTCCCGCTGCCCCTTGATGTAGTTAGAGATGTAGACCACGGGCCACACCGCAAGGATGAAGAACCACATAGATGTGATTTGAGATGGGGAAATACAGAGACAGACAGATTTGCTCTCTCGTACAAAAATGTGCGGCAATAGGAAGGACATAACAAGAAAAAGGATAAATAGGATGTGGGGGTTTCATTTATCATGTTTTTCCAAGAGTAGCTGAGGTACACCCCTGAGGTACACTGTATCTATTTCCTATACATATATTAAACAACATATTCTGCTTCTGGTTTATCACAGATGTTATTGAGTCAGCCAACCGTACTGAGCAAACCACAAGCTTCCACTGGTCACTTGTTGCATGTGTCCAACAGATGTAATTCAACTCTTGTGAAAAGGATGCATTGTATGGCCATAATAAAACACTTAACACTTGACAAATGTTTTGTATATGTCCACAATCCAATTCTGGTATTGAAATTGAAAGTGCCAGGACATGATTAGCTGCCAACATTTTCACTAAAGCATATTTTTGCTACTATCAAATAAATAACACATATTGCATTAATAGTTAGTCTGGGGTCAGATGTGATCCTGAAAGAAAATTCCAATTTCTAAAAAATAAATTCTCCTTGTTCCTTATCTCTGTTTTCTTGTTGTAAGTGGAGAGCCACCTCACCAGCAAATAACCATCAAAGGAGTCCATCTAAATCAAATTCCTGTTAGCTAGAGAGAGAAAAAAATGAGACTAAAACTACTTATTTCAGTCCAATACTCCTTGCTCTCTTCCCTCCAATTCATAACCCTGAACTCTGCCGCGCATCATGTCAACATTTGGAATGAAAACACTGCTGTGTTAAATCAAACAGCCCTGTTGGCTGGGACAAAATAAATACAATTAAAGATACAGTGTGCTCTTATCGCTTTAAGCAATGTCTTTCTTTTCATAACCCCTCTCCCTCATGTATCACAGCAGCACACAAGTCCTTGGCTTGCCATGAACTATAATCAGCATCAACATGCTTGTTAATAACGTGTTTTAGTTATAATGCATGTACACGATCCATGTAACCTTTGTCCTGACGGCCAGCAGACAGTCTGGTGTTAATGCACCTTGTTACAACATCAAACCACAACATGACACACTCTCAACACATTGCTAAAGAAGCCACCAAACAGAAAGACACCACTCAAACAACAGTACGACTTATTTGCACCCACAAAATACAATATTGTCAAATGCTAACCGAGACACGTTCTCATTGACTTCAAGGCGGTTGATTTTTTATTAACATCCTTAAAATGTTCTGCAATTAAATAAACTGAATCATCGGTTGCTACCCTGGTTACTGGAACTGGACCATAATATATGGGTGGTGTTAAGGAGATAAAATGTGCGCAGATTTAACCCGGGGGCCAATTCTGTCAAAATGCAATGATGCGACTAAACTCCGACTTAACTTCTCCACCACCAAGTTTTCCCCCCCCTTATTTAATGCTCTGAATTTATTGCTTGTGTTATTTTCTAATTACAGTTGCTTAATTATTGCTAATCATTTATTATTAATGACTTATTCCTAATATAAATTTTGACACTTTCAATTATTTTGGTAATAGATGAGGGAAAAATTTACATCAAAACCTAAATGAAGTGGCTATCACGCTGGAATCCATAATTCATGCACCAGGGGCCTCTTTCTTTCTACCCGAGGTATTGCATGGCACAGGCTTGTCCTTGCCTCACACTGGCTCCTTTTCCAGGTAGCACTGTAGGAATTCTGTCCCATTTTCGTACAGCTATATATCTATACAAATATAAAAATATATATATATATATTTAAAGACGAACCTTGAGGCTACAAAGTTGTGCAATTCACCTTTCTACTCAACATAACTCACTGTCAGAAGCCAAACACACAAATGTGCTCATTAGATGCCCCGGGTGAGCCATACAAACCCGCACTCAGAACCCAACGCAACACACAGGGAGTCATTACAAGGGTCCTGAAATGGACCCGCCGAGACCGTGTTCCTAATTCAAAGAACCACTCGAGAGTCAAAAATTGCATATAGAAACATAGATCCTTGGATAAAATAGGATCTACATTTGAAAGTGGGACAGAACTGTTGTTCTACATTGCCGCGTCTTTCTTTTAATGCAGTGGCACATTTTATCTAAACCTTGCTAAAAAAACGAAATTAGCATATTTACAATCAGTCGTAAAAAAAAACCCGGACTTCTTCGGCTGAGCCTTCATTTGTATTTTAGTTTAACAAAAGTTAAGAGAACGGGTGAGATGGAACGTCGGCTCGCTGTCAGCAGCAAGCCAAGTGATGCCGCCATGCTGTCGGTTTCTGACTCATAAACCCCACTCTCTGATCTCACACCGCTGATGGGGAATATCTTTTTATTCCCACGGCGTCAGTGGAGCTCAGAGGATAATTCAAGGTGCTTTGAGGTGTGGGCACAAAGACAAACGATGGAGCCGCCTTTCATTTGCGCCGAAAACCTCTCAGGAGGATCGAGGCGCATAGTGCCCCCGAAAAAAGTACTTCTGCATCATACATCTCCGGCTTCCACAAAGAAAGAAACCCTGAATACTGTACATGAAGACTCGTGCATTAGTTCCTTCGGCAGTCAACGTATTCATCGGAGGGAGTTGCCTTTGTATCTCAGTCAATCAGTTGTTCCAAATTGGCACACCGTTTCGCCAAATTGGCACGACGCATAATATTCACGATCTTAACAGACATGTGAGAAAGATATTGAGGTGGCCAAGATGAAAGAGTGATGGGAATAGTTGTGAGTGCTAATGCAGAGTATTACCCACTTAGGGCTTGCTTGTTGTTAGCAGACAATTTTCCTGCCTCTGAAATTGATGTGAAAACCACAAGCTCACGCTATCTCTCGCCCCGAGAGCATGCCTAATAAATTCTAGGGCAGAGCAATAACTCAATATTGTTTATTGCCTCTGAGTGATATCCTGTCATCATGGAAGAGCAAGATGGGCGATGGCTAGTTTTCTAGTCAAAGTCGACGATGAGCAGATGCCAAGAAAATCTCAATAAAAGGACGAGGTTGAACCAGTAAAGGATGGTAAAGGCTGGCATTTCTTTTGGCTGATTTCCAACCTTTAAGGACTTATTTTCTAAGTAATGATCAACTTGATGTTGCTGATATTGTGTTAATTTCCCCAAGATTCGCCCGGCCTTCTGGTTTTTCTTAAAAAAAAAAAGAAAAGCAAACAGAAGTGCAAAACTGTGTCCCAAACACCGGCACCAACACATTCCCAGCAAACCTTCTTCTGCGTCTTCTCCAATATTTGCAAAACCACGATTTGTTTCAACAAACGGCTCCCTTTTTTCGCCTTCTAACATCATTTTCTCCCTATAGACGCGCTGAATACACACGCTGAATAAATGTAATTACTGTTCAAAATCTAGCCTTGTTAATCAAGGTTTCTTCTAATGCTGTTGTGCGTCACGCTGATTAGCAGAACCACGTGTCGTCTCCGTGGCCTCTTTAGCAAGCACACGGTGCATGCTACAGTACGGGCTCCTCACCGCAGGCTTTAATCAAGATACGCCCGCTCACGTGAATGGGCAATATTGTCCCCAATATTACATGCGTTCTCCACACCACTTTAGCACGGTGTAGACCTTAGCGCCTTCTTTAATTCACTGGCTCTGAAAATCGTGTCAAAGGGAAATGCTCTTCGCGTGACGCCGTAAACACAAATCTAATACTCGCCATTAGCGACGAGTGGAGGGATTCTAATGTTACTTCCACATGAAATCCAATTACCCATATGGCAACCCTCAGAAATATTTACTCCACTACATGGCAAAGGCATATCCAGAGAGCCTTCAGGCAGGTCCCAGTCCACACCACTCTCATTGTTCGTAATCCAAGAACCCCCGCTGCACGCACGCACAGACACGCACCACACACGCGCACACACACACACACGCATGCACGCACACACACACACACGCACACACGCAGGCACGCACGCACACGCACACACACACACACACACACACACACACACACACACACACACACACACACACAATACTCCATTCCCAGTAGGTAACTAAGTCAATTTGTATCCCCCAGTGCAAAAGGTGCAGCTGATTGCTTTAAGTTTTGCACAAACCCCCATGGCAGGAACTGTGGCCACGCGGCGCCCGGCAATTGAATCAAGGCCTCGCGGGCCTGGCAGCTGTTCTTCTTGGACGCATCAGGCCGCCGTAGTTAATTGAAGGGTAATGGTCTCGACAGCAGGGAAGGTCAGACGACGAGATGCATGGCCCCACTCTGGGGCTTAAAAGGACACGCGCATCCGATTTCCAACTGCATTTCCAAATGGAATATCCCGCCCCCCCCTTCTCCACTCATCTCTACCACACCCTGTTCCTGCCAAATCTGTATCATTAAAAAAAAACACACACACAAATTGACTCCATAGTGACAGGGCCATGGCAGCGGTTGCCAGGACGACCTGCTCTATATCGTTGCAGCCTGTCACCTGGCGCGGCAGCCATTTGGATTGCCTGAGACTTTAAGCTGATTTGACTGATTACAGCTGCAGTGTTAGGACATAAACCTGCTATCGGCTGAGGGATCGAAACAATGGTTCCAAGTGACTTCATCCGGCTAGTTTCAAATATTATGCAGCCGTGATCCTCCCTGTTAAAAAAACGAGGCGACACGCACCAAAGGGGACATGAGTTGACTGGAAGGTCTGTACCACATGGAAAAATGTGTTATCACGAAAACATTGAGGAATTCTAAATTATTATTAGTATCACTATGATTATTATCACTATGCTATTGTTGTTATCTGAGGTCCATTACATTTACGCATATCTTAGTACCTTCCAGGTATGAAATCAGACTATTTTACGCCTTAAACCGGGTGTCGTCACGTCTAGCATATCCCAATCGCCGTTGTTATCCTGCAGACTAGCCACATTTTGGTGGACGTCATTACGGAGCAGGACGGGGCTATGCATCTTGCTCAGGGACGCCTGTAGCTACACTGCAGACCTGTGGGTTCGGGCACTCTCACCGCGAGACTATCGCAAGCACTATTAAAGTGTCTCTAGGTTTAGCCTAAGTATTAAATCTCAAG
Source organism: Phycis blennoides (assembly GCA_900302315.1). Taxonomy (NCBI): domain Eukaryota; kingdom Metazoa; phylum Chordata; class Actinopteri; order Gadiformes; family Phycidae; genus Phycis; species Phycis blennoides. Next base: position 20,316 of record OMKI01057092.1, on the reverse strand, counting down.
CATGCGACCATTTGAAACAACAAGATCAGCCTCAGACGATCCCGGCTGAATACATAAAGCGCGCCGAGCCACCATTACAGAGAACCGGCCCGTGATGGAACCCAGACCGGGGCCACTATCAACGTTTACGGCCCAAAGTCACCTTGACACTTCACGGCACTTCTGATGCAAGGCAAACACCCCAACCCTGACAATGCAATTAACATGAAAAATGTGAAACAAGATGTTTAGGTAGCTGCTTCCCTACACAGGCGCGCAAGTGCACACACACACACACACACACACAGACACACACACAGGCACACGCACACAGACAGACACACACACAAACACACACACACACACACACACACACACACACACACACACACACACACACACACACACACACACACACACACACACACACACACACACACACACAGGCACACGCACACAGACAGACACACACTCGCACACGGACACACACGTGCGTGTACAACAATACCTCAATACTTATCTTTAACTTCAAAATAAGTGCTCTGAAGAGTGTAATTACACCACCAGGCAATTGGATTATACCTTCACTTCACCCTGGTGACCCGCAGGGTGACTGAAACGCAGGCCAGGCCCCCAATCGCTGGCAAAGAACAGTGCCATACTTAATCAACTGATGCAAACTCCTGATAAAGGTGATTTGTTTCCATTAGGGTTCGAAATAACTCCTCACTTCCTGTGGGCACTTTTACTGTTGGCAACGAGGTGCAGGGCTTCTCGTGGACCCGCTAGCCTTTCTCAAGGAGACCTTCGGTCCGTAATGAGCGCCTCGTCTTGAATGCGGAGGAGTCAGCGAGACGCGGCAGCGAGAAGGGAACCCCAGTGCAGCGAATACGTGGAGGAAACCCATGTGAATGTTAAACCAGAGAGACTCTCCGGAGAGCAATTTGCCGGACACCTTAATGAGGAAATATCAATAGACGAGCTTACGTTTTCAAAGAAATCCCTATTGATAAAAGGGAAGACAGGCAGAGTAGGACTTCAAATTCAGACACTGGTTGAGGTCAGCTTTAGCTTAACTCTTAGTGCAGATATTAGGAGTGAGTGCCACTCCAGGAAGGTAAGCTCACGTTCAATATACAACGTCCTTTTTTTATACATCCGTAAGACAAGGCCGTGCATAAAACGCGGGCAGAGCGCTAAAGAGCTACAGCAGACCAGCCTCGTCACCAGTCCCGCATAGACTCCGGGTCCGCGGTGCATCTCAATCATGAATCCCCGATGAAGACCCTTGTCAGCAGAACACCGCGGTGGCTCATGTTTGTGTCATGTCGGCATAAATTAATCTCGAAATTGGGGCTTCGGATTGACACGCAGCTGACAAGCCTGTGATGCATCACTCGGCGCGCGGCGCGCCACGGAATACGGTGGGAATCGGGAAGTGAGGGCAACGTGCACCGCGCCAATGAGATGGTAATGGGATGGGCGTCGGGCGGCGGACTGGCTGGGCTGTCTTCTGGATGTGATCCTCCCCCGCGGTTCCCTCTCATCCCGGGCGAGCCATGCCCAACCCCGCGCAGTTCCCCGACACCTGCGCGCGTATTATTCACTATGTAAATGCAATCAAATGGTGTAACCGTTTAGTGAACATACTGATACGGAGCGGAATGCGTTAAGACCCGGCTGATTAAAATGATCTGCGCTGAATCATTTTTGTCAGGCTCTGGTTGCTGTTTAATAAACATTGGTGAGGTACGAAATGTTTAATTAACACATTTCTCATCTCTCGTTTTTCCAGATGTGAAAATTCCAGCTTCCTGCGCGTAAAGTGGCATCCTGACCCCCACCCCAGTATCTTAAATCAACCATGTGGGCTTCCTAATTGACACAATCAACAGGTACAACCTAGAACCACTGAAAACAGCTGCGCCAGTACATTGGGTTCAGCAAATGGTGCAGGGAGACATTTACTTTTACGATAGCCTGAAGCCTCCACCACCACCATGCAAATCAAGGAATAACCGGGTCTAAAAATGTACAAGTTCCTGGTGAGACCGTTTGTGTTAATGTTTTGCATAATGGATGGGCCGAGGCATACACAGCATCAAAATATTGAAATAATTAGCTATACCACAGCACGCCATAAAGATTCTCTTCACCTACCACTGTCCCTGTGCCCCCAAAAGCTATTTCGATTGTTTGCTGTGGATCAGTTGGAACTGGAGGCCGGGTGCTGTTTAATTTCCCACTAACCTGTTATTGTTATATTTCTGTTCAAATTGAATCTCGAGCTTCTCAGATTCATCTGGGCCCTGCACAGCCAGCGTATTTCCTCCATTAGAAATGTAGGGGATTTATTAAAATATAGCTCAGCTGCAAAGGCAAGCAGGATCCTGTTTGATGTGTCGCTTTTAATATTTCAGTTAAGATGTATCAAATATTAAAAGAATATTTCTCTCATGTCTGAGCTCCCGTCATGTGTGAAAATGTGCTGATAACACACACTGGGCCGCCTCAGATTAAGAGCATCGCTAATTAACAGCAAGTCAGAATAACAAAGCTTCACCAAACTCAAGCACATACGCCCCAAAGTGGTATCTCGTGTCGGCTCAAACATGGCTAATATATATATATATATGTTTTAAATCGAAACATTTTCTTCAGGACCAAAAACGGATTTTGAATCCCCTTCTTCAGCAAAAAAAAAAAAAAAAAAAAAAAAAAAAAAGGGGGTCTAATTATTAGAACCGCGTCACCGAGTGGACACTTGGAGAGAAGCGGCGCGGCAGTGAGCGTGTGCACGTGTGTGAGAGCGCTCACTCTCTCTCTCTCTCTCTCTCTCTCTCTCTCTCTCTCTCTCTGTCTCTCTCTCTCTCTCTTTCTCTTTCTCTCTCTCTCTCTCTCTCTTTCTCTCTCTCTCTCTACGGCGGCAGACGTGAGGAGGGGAGGGGGGCGCTTATCTGATCTGTGCTTCGAAGATAGCGGGGGAGCGAGGGGGGCAGAAGGTAGGATTTTTATTGAGCATTCTGTCTCGACGG
>OMKI01057091.1:0-13260 GCA_900302315.1 Phycis blennoides | reverse complement strand
ACAGAGGTTGTCTAGTTAGAGGTTGTCTATTCTTAGAAAAGAATAGCCTGATTGACACTACGGTGAAAAAGGCTGGTATCCCAGGCTTCTCCGGGTGCTTGGAGCACACTAGTATGATTTCGAGCCAAATCCAGGCAGCTAGGCATGAGAAATGTAGTATTTCTGGATCTGGCAAATGCGTTTGGTTCAGTACCGCATAGTCTGTTATGGGAGGCTTTTGATTTCTTTAGAGTGCCAGGTAGTACAAAGAGGCTAGTCCAAGCTTATTTCTTAGATATTCAACTCTGTTTTACTACAACAGAGTACACTACAGCTTGGCAGCAGGTGGAGGTAGGTATTATGGCAGGGTGTACAATTTCCCCATTGGCTTTTACCATGGCAATGGAGGTCATTATTAGAGCTTCAAAATGGGTAGTAGGTGGAGAAAGGTTGCAGGGAGGGCTGCACCTCCCACCAATCAGGGCTTACATGGATGATATGACGACTATGACATCAACAGCTCCATGTACTAGGAGGCTACTAGATAAGCTAAATAGTCATCTTAAGTGGGCTAGGATGAAAGTAAAGCCAAGTAACTCTAGGAGCATTTCCATTGTTAAAGGGAAGGTGGTAGACAAGAGGTTTTTTTATTGATGATGAAGTGGTGCCAACGGTGATAGAGAAACCGGTCAAAAGCTTAGGAAGATGGTATGACGCAAGTCTCAATGATAAGGGTCAATGTAAGGAGTTGAGGCAGGAAGTGATTCGAGGCATTTCAGGTATAGACAGGTCAGGGCTACCAGGTAAGTTAAAGTTGTGATGTCTTCAGTTTGGTTTGTTGCCTCGACTGATGTGGTCTCTGACGGTGTATGAGGTTCCCATATCAAAGGTAGAAAAGCTAAAAAGGTTAAACTCAGCCAAAAGATCCAGTGGTTAGAGGTGCAGCGCCCACGGTCAAAACTGGAAGGAAGTGGAATCCAAAAGAGGCAGTGCAGCAAGCACAGGCAGCCCTTAGACACAAGGCCATTGGCCATGTTCAGCATGGGCGTGGTGGTCTAGGGCTGTGTGCAGGAAATCCTGCGTGGAGTAAGGCTACGGCAGTAAAACAGAGAAAGCTGGTAGTTGAAGAAATACATTGACAGGAGGAGATGGTAAGATGTACAAAGGCAGTGTCACAGGCAAAGCAAGGGCAGTGGGTGAATTGGGAAAGTATAGAGAAGAGAAGGTTGAAGTGGAAGGACCTGTGGAGCATGGAGGCAAGCAGAATTAGATTTTTGATAGGGGCTACTTATGATATGCTACCATCTCCCCAAATTCTTAGGGCCCGGGTACAGCCGGTGGAAGTTGGGCATACGTGGACGGTGCATGAAACTGGCGATAAAGAGCATGTGGCAAGCAGTGGAGAGCGCAAGCGAGTGGCATTGACCAAGGAGGGAGCTTGTTAGTTGGGGTTCCCGGTAAGGACGACGTAAAGCTACGGTGATGGCAGGCGCTATGAGGTTTAGAGGGAATTGTGAGGAGGTGGCATAGAGGGGTGCGGTATGCCAACAGCATACCACTGTTGGCTAGGCTAGGTAATGGGTGAATGGTGCCACCTGAGGAATGACTCCGTAGATTTATGATGGCGTAGCCTAAGGTCTGCTATGGTGTTGCACCTAATGGTGGTTATATCACTTGCCTGTTGTATGCTTGGTCTTATCTGAGCTGGCCTTCTACATGTGTTTACCTTGGATGATGGCACAAGGGATAGTAACATCTTGTCCTGTGTATTAATGAATGAATTTGGTACCAAAAAAAAAGAGGTACAAATCCATTACCGATAATTTGGACTAAATACCTCAATGGGCGTGTTGCGACAAAATTGTAGGGATGACCGTTGGTGCTTGCACTTTCAAGATATCATCAGTAATGTCAATATCAGGACCAAGTGGGTAAAGTAAGCAAATAATAAAACAACTAGAACAGTATGGTAGGTTAAGAATATCACATCACTTGAATGTAATGCACTGCTTGGAACATGGAAACCACACAACCCTCAGTGTGACTCATCCTCCACTTCAGCAACCATGGCCGAGCTGCTGAGCGGGCGCTTCCTCCTGTTGGCGTTGGTGACGGTGCTGCCCCTCCCGCGGGCCGAGGGCTGCCGAGCGGGCCGTGGGCCAGAGTGCGACAATGCTTCCTTCGTTCCGGGCCACAACCTGGCTGGGGAGGGCTTCGACGTGGTGCAGATGCGCCGCACTGGGGCATACGTCATCAACGTCAAGGCTTACCTGAAGGACAGCGGCACCTGCACGCTGTGTCCCAACCGCTTCCATGCCGGACAGGTGAGCGGGGAGACCGCAAGAACCGCAGCCGGGCCACCGTTGATTTCGTGTTCTCCTTCACTGATCTCCACTTAGTCCATCTTTGCATCCTTAATACTTTGATTTCCGGCCCTTTCCGCTTGCTTGACTGACTTCCTTTCCTTTCTTCCCCACCCCTCACCCTGACCCTGACCCTCCCCCCCTCCGCCCCAGCTGGATAAGCTGCCTGCGGTGGTGCTGGACTGGCGCACGTTCAGCCGCTGCAGAAAGCAGCTCTTGGGCGCCCTGCACCACTCGGTAGACTCCCTGCTGAGGAGCTCCAGCTCCATGGTGAAGAACAACTGGGGCGCGGCGCTGAGCCTGGAGGGCACCGGCATGGCCGTGCTGGGCGGCAGCCGCTCTGAAATGGCCAAGTTCGCCCTTTCGCAGAACAGTGCGGACAAGACCACGTTCGCCATCAACGAGATCAGCTGCACCTACTACAGGTGCTGCTGGGGCCGCGGCTCGGTGGTGGTCAACGGGGGTTACCCCCGGGGATGTGTTTCATTTACGTGGGAAAACAATGTTAATTAGGATTATATTACATAGAATTATTTCTTCACTCTTATTTACATTTACATTTAGCAGACTTTTATCCAAAGAAACTTACAATTTGTCATAAGAAGGTGAAACATTTAATTGCTGTTAATACAGGAAGAAAGTCACCAGAACAAGTTTCAAGCATTTAAATTGCTAGGTTAACCATTGCTAGTGTACAACATCTCTGGCTAAGTGCCAAGTTACAAAGAGCAATTAAAAAGTTCCAAGATGTACAACATGCAAGAGCATGAAGCGGTAGAGGATGGATGTTATGCAGGGTTTTCAGGTGAACTCTGAACAAGTGAGTCTTGAGTCTCTCCCGGAAGATGGGGAGTGACTCCGCAGTCCTGACATTGGGAGGGAGCTCGTTCCACCACTGCGGTGCCAAAACGGAGAAGAGTTGGGATTGCCATCCGGCCTTTCCCTCATTTTTGTGATGGAGGTACCAGTTGACTAGCTGAGGTAGTTGAGCGGAGTGCTCGAGCAGGGGCATGGGGTTTCACTAACGCTTGGAGGTAGGTAGGGGCAGTTCCATTAACAGCTTTGTAGGCCAGTACCATCGTTTTGAATTTGAGGCGAGCCACTACAGGGAGCCAGTGGAGGTCATGGAAGAGGGGGGTCATGTGGGAGAATTTGTGTCGGTTGAACACAAGGCGTGCTGCAGTGTTCTGGATCCGCTGCAAAGGTTTTATCACGGTTGCAGGGAGTCCAGCTAAGAGCAAGTTGCAGTAGTCGAGGCGGGAGATGACAAGTGCTTGGGTCAGGAGCTATGTCACGTCCTTCGTGAGGAATGGCCGGATCCTGCGGATGTTGTAAAGAGCAAATCTACAGGATTGAGTCACTGCAGTGATGTTTGCAGTGCAGGACAGTTGGTTGTCGAGTATTATGCCAAGGTTCCTTGTGAGGCACATACTGTAATGCCCTCGACCGAGACCAGTAGGTCCCTGTGAGGGATCTTTCCTCAGTATGAAGAGAACCTTGAGAGTTGATGCGCAGTTGTCCAAGAGCTTGTCTGCAAACATTCTGAGATGCGTGTTGCAATCCGAGTGTCTGAGGGGGCGAAGGAGAGGAACAGTTGAGTGTGATGTGATTACAGAGCCTAAAGATCTGGTATATAGGGAGAACAGAAGCAGTCCTAGTACTGAGTCTTGAGGGACACCAGTGTTTAGCGAGCGGGGTTTGGACAGGGAGCCATTCCATGTGACCTGATAAGTGTGATTTTAATACTCACGTCTACGTTAAATCATTGGCATGGTTCAAACGTTAGAAAGAAAGAATTGGCAAAGGTCATGTTACTAAGTGGACATCAGACCAGCTGCTCAAGAACACATTTGAAGCCTTGGTGTTTGTCCTCTCAGCTACAGACTGGCTGACCGCCCTCAGCTAAGCACAGAGTTCTACAACCTACTGAACCGCCTCCCACAGAGTGCTGCTGCTCCCAAGGACAGAGAGCTGTACAGAAGACTCATAACCACCTATGGAACACACTACATACACCGGGTCAGATGTCTGCGGTTAACCAATCATTTGAAACTACTTTTACTAAAACTGCTTAAAAGTTTCCAGGATATCCAAAACATACACCAAGCTTTTGCCAAATAGTAACTCTGCAGGTCTCATTTACGTTGTAGGATTTTGTAGAGTAGATTTCGTATTGGCAAGAATCTGGTGATGTGATACACATCAAAAGACATGATCCAATATATTGACATTATTTTATAACATGATGCATTTTAATATGTTTAGAAAAAGTGTATTCTTCGAAAAATAACCCAGGATGACTGAGGCTTCCTCACGATTAGGGGGCCTGAATAAGGTCAGACATGTAATACTGCCACAAACCATGTCTAAGCTATTACAAAAGATGAATTGATAAAATATTGGGGAACATAATCAACAATATTTTGTCACACCTTTTCAACTTAAAGTAGATTTCAACAATAACTATTTCAAGACAAAAACATCTTACCTAAAAATGTTATGCTCTCTCATTTTAATTTTGTTCATTTTTGTTGAAAAGAGTATTTTTGAAATCTATTGTTGTATTCCACTTGAAAAGGTGACCCTGGGAGGTACAGTAAGGAGAGTCACCGCCTTCAGGACCTGCCTGGCCACCTTGAAGGGTTTCTCAGAGTCAGAGATGAAAAACTGCCTGAACATCGAACTGAAGATGTCCCTGGGTTTCCTGCCTGCCAACATGTCCTTCTCCAGCAAATGTGATGATCTCCTCAAGAGAAACGTGAGCATGGGCTTCTACCAGGGATTCATGACCCATGAGATCAAAGTCATTGGTGGGGAGAGGTACATCCCAGGTGGCCTCAATGACCAGGACCCATCAGAGTCCTACGACAACTGGATGAACAGCCTCCATGACAATCCTGATGTGGTTTCCTACGACATCCACCCTCTGCACCAACTGGTGGAGGATCCAAAGGTCAGGGAGAACCTCAAGAGTCTGGTCACAGACTACATCAAGGAGAACCGGCTTCAGGAAAAACACATGGGTTCTAAGAACTGTTCCCCGAGCCCCAACCTGGACCACCACTGCTGCCCCCTTCGGGTCGGAAGAGGGACGCTGAAGCTGGAGATCCACCGAGCAGCGGGTCTATGGGGGAGCTATTTTTGGGGGACGGACGCCTACGTGCAGATCTTCTACAATGACATCTACGAGGAGACCGCGACGGTAATGGACGACAATGACCCCGTGTGGGACGCCACGTACATCTTTGGCTCTGTGGAGATTGGCAACCTGATGCGGCTGGAGGTGTGGGACAGGGATGTGATGTTTGACGATTTTCTAGGGAAATGCGAGGTCTTCCCAGAGAGAGGGACTCTCTTTCGGAGCTGTAAACTGAACAGCGGCGTTCTGTACTTCACCTTAACATCAACGTGTGACCCCCACCTCACAGGCTACATGTGTGGACGTTACGAGTAGATCAATCAATTAATCAATCAATATATACTTTATTGTCCCCAAAGGGAACAATAGTTGTACATTTGCGCAACAACGACACAATATAAACAACAGAGTTGCACATTTGCGCAACAAACACATAGACAACACAGCTGGATGTACTTGTACTTCTTAAAATTGCAACTGGTACAAAGTGATAAGTGGTGCAATAAATATGTTTTAAAAACTGAAGAGAAGTTTTCATTCCTCATGCTCCAACCACTAACAGGTCACCCCTTACATACACTGTGGACACTGACGGCATGGACTTCTTCGGTTGTCAGCACACAGACAGGCTGGCTCAGACAATACACACATACACTCACACACATGCAACCGAGCACACGCATGAAAGCACTAGCATGCAACACACACCCCACAGCAGCACGTCCCCGAGGGACCGTCCAAAACCACATCTTCTCTGGGGACTATGAAAACATCCCAATCCCCTGTACGCATTCCTACTCCTACACACACAAACACACACACACACACACACACACACACACACGATTCATACTGTGTGGTTTTGAAAAGAAAAACTAAATCTGTTCACGCTGGGGTAGCGAAGGACAGAAAGAGAGCGAGAGAGAAAGAGCACGGAAGAGCGCAGGGGGAGAAGAGCGAGAGAAGGAAGAAAGGAGAGGCAGAGCCCTGGGAGGGGCAGCTCCTCGATCCCTTTCACAAGCAGGGTTCACACAGCAGAGCGGAGGCTCCAGCAGCCTGCCCCAGGCTGCCTGTAGCTCACTCTCCCACACGGCGGAAACAAAAACACTCGACTCGGTTCAACTCAGAGGCGTAGCCGACGACGGTTGGCGCAACACTGTCAGAACAGAAAGAACAGACCGTCAAGAGGACACGGAGAACCAACACGCAAGGTAAAACCTACTCCGTGATTTTGTTTAAGACGTCATTCCAGGCACGTTTTCTCTTGTATTCACTTTGGAGATTCCAGCTGTGGCGGAGACTTGCTTGCTCCAGTTTGAGGCGAGGAACAGGATTAAGAACTGGGCTTGGTGAAGAGGCCAACATCTTTACTAAATCTGTACTACTACATGTATGTAGGTCATCGTCTACAGAGACTACATAAAATCACCACATGTTCAATCACTCATGTGTGAATATGGACTTTATACTTGACAACTGAATGAGTTTTTATGAAGGACAGCAGTAAAAATGGTACAGTTCCAATATTGATATTTTGGACCAAACACCTCAATGTTCACACTGCGACAACATAGGGATGACTGTTGGTGCTTTCACTTTCAAGTCATCATCAGTAATGTGGATCAGGACGAGGACCAATTGGGTAAAGGCAAAGAATAGAACAGCTAGAACAGTATGGTAGGTTACGAAAATCACAGCTCGAACGGTATGGTAGGTTACGAAAATCACAGCTAGAACAGTATGGTAGGTTACAAAAATCACAGCTAGAACAGTGTGGTAGGTTAAGAAATACACAGCTAGACCAGTATGGTAGTTTAAGAATATCACATCACTTGAATGTAATGCAGCCTTTGCACCAGCAAAAAAAACAAAACAAAAAACAAAAACAAACCCACCACACTACACTCCTTGGCTCACTGCTCTAACATGGAAACCACACAACCCTCAGTGTCACTCATCCTCCACTTCAGCAACCATGGCCGAGCTGCTGAGCGGGCGCTTCCTCCTGTTGGCGTTGGTGACGGTGCTGCCCCTCCCGCGGGCCGAGGGCTGCCGAGCGGGCCGTGGGCCCGAGTGCGACAAGGCTCCCTTCGTTCCGGGCCACAACCTGGCCGGGGAGGGCTTTGACGTGGTGCGGATGCGCCGCACTGGGGCGTACGTCATCAACGTCAAGGCTCACCTGAAGGACAACGGCACCTGCACGCTGTGTCCCAACCGCTTCCACGCCGGACAGGTGAGCGGGGAGACCACAAGAAGCCGGGCTGCCGTTGATTTCATGTTCTCCTCTTATGCTCTCCACTCCATCCATCTTTGCATCCTTAATACTTTCATTTCCTGCCCGATCCTCTGGAACATTCTTCAGCCTCCTCCTTCCACGCCTTAATCTCCCACAACTTGACTTCCCCTCTCCTCCCCATCCCTCACCCTCGCCACCAGCTGGAGAAGTTGCCGGCGGCGGTGCTGGACTGGCGCCCGTTCAGCCGCTGCAGCAAGCAGCTCTCGGGCGCCCTGCACCACTCGGTGGACTCCCTGCTGAGGAGCTCCAGCTCCGTGGTGAAGAACAACTGGGGCGCGGCGCTGAGCCTGGAGGGCACCGGCACGGCCGTGCTGGGCGGCAGCCGCTCCGAAATGGCCAAGTTCGCCCATTCACAGCACAGCGCAGACAAGGCCACGTTCGCCATCCACGAGATCAGCTGCACCTTCTACAGGTGCTGCTGGGGACGCGGCTCGGTGGTGGTCAACGGGGGTTACCCCCGTGGATGTGTTTCATTTACGTGGAAAGACAATGTCAATTAGGATTATATTACACAGAATTCCCCGGGGATGTGTTTCATTTACGGTATATGGGAAAACAATGTCAAATAGGATTATATTTCATAGAATTATTTTTTCACTCTTATTTTAATACTCATGTCTACATAAAATCATTGGCATGGTTCAAACATTAGAAAGAAAGAATTGGAATAGGTCATGTTACTAAGTGGACATCAGACCAGCTGCTCAAGAACACATTTGAACTTGAGTTGGAGCCCTAGTTTGAAGCCTTGTTGTTTGTCCTCTCAGCTACAGACTGGCTGACCGCCCTCAGCTCAGCACAGAGTTCTACAACCATCTAAACCGCCTCCCACAGAGTGCTGCTGTTCCCAAGGACAGAGCGCTGTACAGAAGACTCATAGACACCTATGGAACACACTACATACACCAGGTCAGATGTCTGCTGTTAACAGATCATTTTAAACAACTTTTACTAAAACTGCCTTTTTCTAGAACTAGAGCCCTTTCCTCAGGGTGCCAGCAGGGAATGTTTTTGTTTAAGTTTCCAAGTAACCCAACACAAACACCAAGCTATTGCCAAATAGTACCTCGCTCTGCAGCTCTCATTTACATTATGGGCTTTTGTAAAGAGTGGATTTCACTGGTGGTGTGTATTGGCAAGGATATGGTGATGTGATACACATCACAAGACATGATCCAATATATTGAGATTATTTCATAATGTGATGTATTTCAATATATTTAGAAAAAGTGTATTAGTCGAAAAATAGCCCAGATAATGACTGATGAGCTTCCTCATGATTAGGGAGCCTGAATGAGGTCAGACATGTAATACTGCCACAAACCATGTCTAAGCTATTAAAAAAGATGAATTGATACAATATTGGGAACACTAAATTACGATATTTAGTCTGTGAAGAGATACAATATTGAGGAACATAATCAACAGTATTTGGTCAAACCTTTTCAATTTACACTAGATCACACTAGATTAAAATGATAAGAAATTAAATAAACATGGACAACATTGTTTTACCTTATGTTATTTTCATTCTCTCATAATTGTGTTCTTTTTTGTTGAAAAGAAAAAACATACTATGTTTACTCTGATATATCTATTGTTGTATTCCCCTTGAAAAGGTGACCCTGGGTGGTAGAGTAAGGAGAGTCACCGCCTTCAGGACCTGCCTGGCCACCTTGAAGGGTTTCTCAGAGTCAGAGATCAAAAACTGCCTGAACATCGAACTGAAGATGTCCCTGGGTTTCCTGCCCGCCAACATGTCCTTCTCCAACAAATGTAATGATCTCCTCAAGGGCAATGTCAGCATGGGCTTCTACCAGGGATTCATGACCCACAAGATCGAAGTCATTGGTGGGGAGAGGTATTTCCCAGATATCCTCTATGACCAGGACCCATCAGAGTCCTACCACAGTTGGATGAATAGCCTCCATGACAATCCTGATGTGGTTTCCTATGCCATCTTCCCTCTGCACCAACTGGTGGAGGACCCAGAGGTCAGGGAGAACCTCAAGAGTCTGGTCACAGACTACATCAAGGAGAACCGGCTTCAGGAAGAACACATGGGTTCTAAGAACTGTTCCCCGAGCCCCAACCTGGACCACCACTGCTGCCCCCTTCGGGCCGGAAGAGGGACGCTGAAGCTGGAGATCCACCGAGCAGCGGGTCTGAGGGCGGACACATTCACCAAGACGGACGCCTACGTGAAGATCTTCTACAACGAGGTATACGAGGAGACCGGGACGGTAATGGACGACAATGACCCCGTGTGGAACGCCACGTACAACTTTGGCTCTGTGGAGATTGGCAACCTGATGCGGCTGGAGGTGTGGGACAGGGATGTGATCTATAACGATGTAGCAGGGAGGTGCGCGGTCTTCCCAGAGAGAGGGACTCACTCTCTGAGCTGTCAACTGAAACGAGGCGTTCTGTACTTCACCTACACGTCAACGTGTGATCCCCACCTCACAGGCTACAGGTGTGGCCGTTACTCGCCGAGCGCGTAGAGGAACGTACTTGTGATCTAATCTATGTGATTATTGGTATAGTGATAGGACTAACATTTCCAGTGGACCAGTTGACCTGGCAGATTCCAGCAGTTAGCTGATGTTGGATGTAACTCATATTACTACCTACCTCAGATAATAAATACGATCTTCAGTGGAATCCGACCTGCTTTTTAAAATATTAGATCCAGATATTTTCGAAAAACTATTGAGGCCAGCTATAAACTATTTAACTTAATATTAGCATATTGATTATACCTACCAATCGACAAACAAACACGGACAAAGACATGAAAAATTGCATGTTGACATTTTTAATTTCACAAAGATGCTACGAGGGTTCACAAATCCTAAACACATGAAGTAAAATATGCTAGAGTGTTAGAGGGTTAAACTAGAGTTTGAAAAGAGCCAACTCATGCTTGGTGCCACAACTGTAACCACTACCAAAAGACAAATAGAAATTATTCTGATATTTCACATTTTTTTATTATTCAATTTGAACAAGAACATACAAAAAGATACAAATGACGTGGTAAAAGTTTCAAACAACACAGTTGAACAGATACGGCACAGTAGCTAGTTCTACAGTACATAAAACAGCACAGCCTCGCCCTCCTCAGACCGCTGAACCTCCAGCCCACCCTGGGGGATACCGCTGACTCTTTCTCAGTGATGAGACTTAAGCAGAACTTAAGTCAGTTTCCTCAGAACAGCCCATCGCCCGAATGGTTAACAAAGCATAAAATAATTTGAATACATTACGGGCCGACATCAGTCATCGTTAAAACAGTAAGACCATATTAGCTATTTGATCAACTCTTAGCTTCCAGAGAGCGCAGGTGCTCTTAAACATCCCCAGCATCACAACCAGAGTTGTTTTCGGTAGTTGCAGTGACTCGGTTACATTCATGGAACAGAATAATTATTAGCACATCACTTTTATGCGGTTTAGAGGCTATATGTCATCAATCACCACTGTGTCCAACTGGATATAGTCCTACAAAATTATCCCACTGAGCCCAACTCGACCCCCTTGTACACTCCGCTATAGACTGAGATAAGAAGGTAATTTTATACATAATACTTACCTTAAAATACTTCCAGTACAGTCCAATATATATGCTACCAGTGTGTTGGCCATCTGGCCAGATGTAAAATACCGCAAAAATAAATGCTGGAAGCACTCAGCAAAGATCTCCAAGCCTTGCAGATAAGTTGACATCTCAACCTCAACCAGGAGAATCTGAGTGGCCGGCTCATGGGAGTAGTATGGGGTATTTAAAGTACTCTGGGTATGGAAACTTAGCTACTGTGCAGGAACATGTAAACGTGCTGCCCATTAAAAAACAAGAATCAGTGGAGCTTTATGGCGGCATGTCTGTGGTTCACAACTCCGGGTGGACCACAAGACCTAAACGCTTTCTGTTTAAAAGCAGAGGGTTCACGGTTTTGACACGAGTCCAGTTGAAAAGCCACGTTTACGACCTGACCACCCATGAATTGGTTTCAAGTATTTGGGGGGAAAAGGTCACACCGGAAATGGACAGGCTAAAAAATGAAATGAAATATGTGTTCCGTCTACCGGTCTGGGTCAAGTGTGGAGAGCAGGGGGGGGTCCAAAGGCGTCGCCGGGACGGCCCTTCTGTGGGAATACTGCCTGACCTTTGCGAGCTGAGGCCTGGACGGGTACGTCCTCACCAGACAGCGTGGAGCTCAGTGCACACCGAGTTAAGTGTGTTAGTACGCGAGTCGGTCTCACAGTCCCAGCGAGGCCTTCAACAAAGACGCCATGTCCTCAGGAATGGTCCCCTCTCCGCCTGAGAGAAATGATTACCAGTTAAGTTACTCCAATTAAAAAAACCCTTTAACCTTGTTCATACAGCAGGGCTTTGGGTCAGAGACCCTGCCTTTTAAAACCATGATTATCGTCATATAACCATTTTCATTTGACCCTGATCATTATAACAGAGTCTCGCTAAATGCATGCCATGGGTCACAGACGTGGTAGAGGACAGAATAAAACATGGTCCATGACTTGAAGTGTATTCCCCAAACCACAGGAAGTCCAGCATCAATGTAAACAGAAAACCCTATTTGTATTGCTGTTATTATTATGAATATAAATGTGTGTCTAATGTCAGATTTAGGTTTACCGCAGCATTTACTGCATACAGTTGGTGTCAAGTGTTGTGTTCAGATGTGTACAATGAGGTGAACGGTTATTTACAAAACATTCAATTAAAATATTCCATCCAACATATGACCATACAAATGACATTGTTAGGCTCATGTTGAAGGTGCAACAGTTGCTGCAGGTCCTTCAAACAACAGGTGTAAGGTGGACACACCATGGCCTGTTAGTGTGTCTACTGACCTGCGTCCGCCGCCGTCATGTCCTGCTCCAGCTTCAGCTTCTTCTGACCCAGTTGCAGCATGTCGTCCTCAATGCTGTCCTTGCTGATCAACTTGATGACCTTCACCGTCCTGCGACAACACAGAGGGCGGTCGGCGTCACGACAACACAGAGGGCGGTCGGCGCCACGACAACACAGAGGGCGGTCGGCGCCACGACAACACTGAGGGCGGTCGGCGCCACGACAACACAGAGGACGGTCGGCGTCACGACAACACAGAGGGCGGTCGGCGCCACGACAACACAGAGGGCGGTCGGCGCCACGACAACACAGAGGGCGGTCGGCGCCACGACAACACAGAGGGCGGTCGGCGCCACGACAACACAGAGGGCGGTCGGCGCCACGACAACACAGAGGGCGGTCGGCGCCACGACAACACAGAGGGCGGTCGGCGCCACGACAACACAGAGGGCGGTCGGCGCCACGACAACACAGAGGGCGGTCGGCGCCACGACAACACTGAGGGCGGTCGGCGCCACGACAACACTGAGGGCGGTCGGCGTCACGACAACACTGAGGGCGGTCGGCGCCACGACAACACAGGCCGGTCGGCGGCCGCAGG
>OMKI01057090.1:106961-126933 GCA_900302315.1 Phycis blennoides | reverse complement strand
AGCTTTTCAATTGCTAGGTTAACCATTGCTAGTATACAACATCTCTGACTAAGTGCCAAGTTGCAAAGAGCGATTAAAGTGCCAAGACGTACAACAAATAAGAGCATGAGGGTAGGGTTTTTTTTTTTTAAGAGGATGGATGTTATGCAGGGTTCAGGTGAACTCTGAACAAGAGGGTCTTGAGTCTCTTCTGGAAGATGGGGAGTGACTCTGCAGTCCTGATTGACATTGGCAGGGAGCTCGTTCCACCACTGAGAAGGGTTGTGATTTCGCCATCCGACCTTTTCCTCCTTTTAGTGATGGAGGTACCAGTCGACCAGCTGAGGTAGTTGAGCGGAGTGCTCGATCAGGGGCGTGGTGTTTCACTAACGTTTGGAGGTAGGTAGGGGCAGTTCCAATAACAGCTTTGTAGGCCAGTAGCATCGTCTTGAATTTAATGCGAGCCACTACAGGGAGCCAGTGGAGTTCTTGGAAGAGGGGGGTCACTGGGAGTGGGAGAATTTGTATCGGTTGAACACGAGGCGTGCTGCAGCGTTCTGGATCCGCTGCAAGGGTTTAATCGTGGTTGCTGGGAGTCCAGCTAAGAGCGAGTTGCAGTAGTCGAGGCGGGAGATGACAAGTGCTTGGGTCAGGAGCTGTGTCGCTTACCTCGTGAGGAAAGTCTGGATCCTGCAGATATTGTAGATCAAATCTAGGATCAGGTCACTGCAGTGATGTTTGCAGTGCAGGACAGTTGGTTGTTGAGTATTACGCCCAGGTTCCTTGCGGTCGGTGAGGCAGATACTGTGATGCCCTCGACCGAGAACAGCAGGTCCCTGTGAGGGCAGTCTTTCCCCGGTATGAAGAGAAGCTCAGTCTTTGCGAGGTTGAGCTTGAGTTGATGCGCAGTTGTCCAAGAGCTGATGTCTGCCAAGCATTCTGAGATACATGTTGCAATCAGAGTGTCTGAGGGGGGGAAGGAGAGGAACAGTTGAGTGTCGTCCGTGTAACAGTGATGGAAGCCGTGTGATGTGATTACAGAGCCTAGAGTTTTGGTATATAGGGAGAACAGAAGTGGTCCTGGTACTGAGCCTTGAGGGACACCAGTGTTTAGTGAGTGGGGTTTGGACATGGAGCCATTCCAAGTGACCTGATAAGTGCGATCCATAAGGTAAGATGTGAACCAGGCAAGCGCAGTGTCAGTAATGCCGAGATGGGACACACGGGACTCAAACCGGTGATCACGTCTTTAGTTCCCTGTGTCATGTTGCTGTAATTCAGATCGTGAATATTGAATATGCTGAATGTCCAATATCTTTCTAACTTAATAATAATTCAAAAAAACACATCCGACACCCTTGTCAGCTACCACCACAGAAATAGAGTCTAATTCTTTGGAAAACACTAACATGTATGGTAATGTTAGAAAATATTTTTTTGTATAATTGTTTTGACCATGGATAACAGTGCTGGGCTACCCAACATAACATTATCTACAGCTGTTTTTTTAGTGGACTCATCTAAATAGCTCATTGTCTAAGTCAAATTTACATGGTAACGTTATGCTACTTACTTATGGCTCTTATGTAAGACATTTATGACATTTCATTAGAATGAAATGGCATAACATGAACATAATTGCTGCCTGAGTCACGTCAGATAGATTTTCACTGGCAATGGAGGTGAAGACAACAACTCCCATGATCCCACAGTACCCAACGTCATCAAACTACGTCTTATAGTTTTAACAACGTCTAGCATCTAACAGAAATTACATATTAGTCTAAGTCTACTAACACCATTACAACAATGTACAATTAGATAAAGTCTACTAACAGCACTAAAGTAGTACACAATTAGACCACCAAACATTTAACCAAATACAGCAGACAAGAGCACTGAACAGAATACCTATTTAAGAAAGTAAATATGCTCAGCCTGATTCAAGCAGTCCTTGATGCAGGGTATCTCCAAAAGTCCAAATTCACTCTACACTCTATACCCTTTAACTGTGAACTCTCAGTCCGTGAGGAAAACCCATGTGAAGTGCTGAGCAATGCCAGGTACCGCAAAGGTCCACCAAGCTGCTTCGACTACAGTGCCTGGGTGAGTAAAGTAAAACCTTATCATTGTAGGGGTCTCTTGATAAACAGGAATATGTAAAACCCTATCATAGTATGGGTCTCTTGATAACGCATCACTTGCATAATAGCTTAATTGAAGGTATATTGGTTGGATTGATAATTGGTGTAGCATAACCTCTTGGTTGGTGCACTGAGGGAGCTGATATAAAGCTTTGCATGGGTCAAACACTGTGCTGTTTATTGGTAGTATCAATCCTACTTTGCAGCTCACTGTGCCATTGTGCGCACACAGAATTATTTGCATATTTGTGCCACATTAGCTGTTATTTGAAGTTCCATCAATAATGTTTGTACTTTGGGAATTAAAGTAAATCAGACCCAGCTTACTATGATTGATTGGCAAGGTAGATACGAATTCGGGTTTCAATCCAATATGGGAAAAATACTAATTTTAAGGTGTAAAATGTTTGTGTGTCTGAGGATGACATTTCCTCTGAATTTGTGTTACAGGAGAACACATCTGAGTGTGGTTGCGGCTTTTCTCTGCATTCTTCTGTCGGAATTATTCTCTTCTTTCAGTTTACTCAGAAATGTATAATTGATTTCTTCTGATATGATTGATTACTTCTGATATAATTGATTTATTCTGATTTGATCCTGAGGTCTATTGTCCTCATGAACTTTGACCGATTACCGCATATGTCATGTTTACCTGTTTTTACTCCAGCTCTACAAGAATCTTACAGTATCATACTGTGTACATACTGTGTATGGTGCCGAATCAACCACCCCATCCCCCAGTTATATTTGAAATGATTATTAAGCCACATTCCTCTGATGAACATATTTAATTTCACATTTATCAGAATTGTTTTAGTTCATGCGATTGACTTGCTTCCACTTATTTTTGCTATCTTATAGAAGTGCTTCCATGTGTAAAATAAGCAGGCTTAAAGGAAATAAGTGAGTTGGGCTTGTACATCGTGATGTCACATCGCAATGACTGCCTCCATTTGGGTATTATAGGAGCAGAAGAATGTTAACGGTAGTAATAGTGTTTTGGTTATTGTTTAGTAATTAATCGTGAAATTATTTTTCATTATGTGATGACATTATTGTGTTTATAACTGCCAACAGTGTTTCTCATTGGAATCATGGCAAAACAGTTTTGATTAGCCTAGGTTACTGTATATTTACATTTATTTAGAATTTTACCTTGCTACAACTCTCTTGAGTACTCAAGAGAGTTGTAGCATGATGCATGATGCATTCTGGTGTACAAGCCCTATTAGAGCAAAATATTAAAGTATGATGCTAATTTTCTTTGTTATATGCAGCTGTATCTGTTGAAATGAATGACAAATATGATACAAAACTTTGCATGTAGTCACTTTTAAACAGTGCAATAACGCTATTACTATCCAAACGTTTTAATTGTTGTGGTAACTTGGTGACCATCAATTAATGATCAATTTATTAATTTACAGTGTAATTTATTTGATAGCAAACCAAAAAGATCAGTCCATGTCCATATGTGGCCAAATTTTCTTTATATGTATTCCCTAACCCTAAACCTAACCCTGCTCTAACCCTAACATGTATACCCTTACCCTTAACATGTATACCCTAAACCTACCCCTAAACATGTATAGCCTAACCATAATGCTTCTCTAACCCTAACATGTAACCCTAACCCTAACCCTAACCCTAACCCTAACCCCTAACCCTAACCCTAACCCTAACCCTAACCCTAACCCTAACCCTAACCCTAACCCCTAACCCTAACCCTAACCCTAACCCTAACCCTAACCCTAACCCTAACCCTAACCCTAACCCCAACCCCAACCCTAACCCTAACCCCAACCCCAACCCCAACCCTAACCCTAACCCTAACCCTACCCCTAACCCTAACCCTAACCCTAACCCTAACCCTAACCCTAACCCTAACCCTAACCCTAACCCTAACCCTAACCCTAACCCTAACCCTAACCCTAACCCTAACCCTAACCCTAACCCTAACCCTAACCCTAACCCTAACCCTAACCCTAACCCTAACCCTAACCTAACCCTAACCCTAACCCTAACCCTAACCCTAACCCTAACCCTAACCCTAACCCTAACCCTAACCCTAACCCTAACCCTAACCCTAACCCTAACCCTAACCCTAACCCTAACCCTAACCCTAACCCTAACCCTAACCCTAACCCTAACCCTAACCCTAAACCTAACCCTGCTCTAACCCTAACATGTATACCCTTACCCTTAACATGTATACCCTAAACCTACCCCTAAACATGTATAGCCTAACCATAATGCTTCTCTAACCCTAACATGTATACCCTAAACCTAACCCTCAACATGTATACCCTAACCCAATCCCCAAACATGTATACCCTAACCCTAACCCTGCACATGTATTCTGATGACCTGCATATTGATGGTGCCGCTTTAGTCTCTTGTATCTTGACACAATTTGTCAAAATGAAAGGTATGCACACGCTTTTTTATTTGGAATGTAGCTTATGACCAGCTTTTGGTGTCATAATTTGATATATGACTCTTTTGTGATATTATAGATATTGCACATGGATAGATCTATCTATCTACATGTAGACATTTTAACGTACATACATTGTAATGTACATTTTAGTAAGTTCAGTCAAACATTGTCTAATGTACATTTGTTGGATTGGTTGGCACTAAATTTCACAGAAGTTCACAGAACTGAGGCCAATTCAAAATAAAAGATACTAAGAAAATAGCAAATAAAAAGCCAAGAGGTTGTATAGACAAGACTACAAATAACTTCATCTAAACACTTTTTAAGGGGAGTTACTGCTAGAGCAGACAACAAATTTGACCTTCAAATTTGACAGGACGTGTTATCATAGATATCGTAACTAGTAATTGCATTCAATTACATTGAACTGGCCATGACTCATTTGATGAATGTCTGATAAATGTGAAGTTTTTTTTTGCAATTATTTTGAATCATGGTTTTTAATGCGTTTTTTGTTTTTATATTTGCAGGATTTTTGTTGTTGTGTTTAGTTTAGTATGTTTAGTTTTTTGTTTGCCTGGTGTTTCACCCAGTAGTGCCTTTGTTGCACTCCTATCAAATGGCAGGAACTCTTTGATGTTGAATATGGTCACTAACCCTGTATGGGTATGTAATACGACAGGAGTATGTAACCCTGCAATGATACAACTCAAATGGTTTCCAAGACTACAAAGGAAAGAGATGAAACTCATTCAGCAGTACATGTTCAAGAGGAACAACATTTAAAAAAATGGCACCAGTGGAAGAACAGTTAAGAACTGCTATCTCCTCTACTATTGAGCATGCTTCCCTATTGTCTGCTCTTTTTATAAAACAAAGTCTAAATGTCTTTGTCTAAATTATGTTTTTGGAGCTAGTGAACATGTGTCTCTGTACACTTTTTCAGCCATGACTCAAAGCACATACACTGTCCACCTTCATATGTTTGTAATACATCCCATTTGCACATACACTTATATATTATATTATTGTTGAAGCCTGTTCAAAATGTGTATTTTCCTTAAAATGGACATAAAGTGAGTGAATGTTTATGTAGCTGCTCAACTCAAGCATGAAGGGATTTGGAGAAATAGTTTAAAGCACAATGCTATTTGGAAATTTAAAAGCATTGTTTAAAAAATAAAGCATTTCATGTCATTTGCAGGCTTTACTTGACGTGATAATGCATTTTCAGAACTTAACAGTACGTTGAAATAAGGAATTTTGTGAAATTCCATAGCCTACAATGTATTGCTATTGTTGATGTCAATGTCGTATTTTGCTTTGTAGTACTTACCTGCATGATATCTTGGAAAATTTAAAGATGTATGTACATAATTTGACAGCTATTTTACATGTCACATTTAGCTCTTAAGTATTGCAGAGACAAGCGAGTAATGCTCAAAAAAGATATTTTGATTGATGTTCGGATTTAGAGGGATGTACTGTACCAAAAGAGTAACTTTGAAAGTTTGACTTCAGTGAAGCCCGATTTGCAGTATTTATAAAGCTTTTTAGCTTTTTTTCAGCAAGTAAAAGCACAGAATGGTAGTCTACAATTGAGAGCAACCTACTGCCTAACCACTCGTATATTTAGAATAGTATTTCCCTCCAGGTGGGACAACATGGAACATGATTAATTGTTATAATGCTGATTATTTTATTTTTTTCTTAAATATGGAGGGGGAATTGTCAGAAGTTTGTCCAAGATGAAAATGGATGATCTTTGTTGTCAAAGTATTCAGTTGGTGTTTCCTTTGAATTAGTATATGTCTACACTAATTCAAAAGAATAAATGTGACATATTTTATTAATTGGAATGTTTCTGTTTGCTGGTGGACACTGAGCAGTTTAAAATAAAACTGATCATGCCATCAAATTTTCTATGAAAGTCATTTGCTTTGCTGTAATTTTGCTGTTTGACAATATTGTCGGGACTTCCTCTATTTGTGCCAGTTTCTAATGTCACCTCATTTTGTACAAACTATACAAAGCAGCCTGCGGCAAGCTTTGTTAAGTTTTGTCAGCCAACCGTTAACTGTTTATATCGGGTATTGGTGAATAAATGCAATATTTTTCACTTCAGCTCAGTATCCTGATTGAGATGGGTGCACATAATCAATGCAGAATAGAACACTATGTTTTATATTTGAAGTTTTATACAGTAAGCCATTACATTCATGTTTAATATAACATGGATACACATATCACAGCATGGCCTAAATTAATTCCATATCTAAAGTAAAATGTAAAAAAATTTCTAATTATAGTCATGTATTTGCCTGTAGACCCAACTAATCCTTCTCAAACTGAATCATCCAGAAAAAGCACATACAAGATATGTCCAGAACTATTAAGCCCTTGTAATTGAATTACATTTCACAAAAATGTGTGTGTGTGCAGTTCTATGTGCAATGACAAAAACTAAATAATAATGGTCATTTCCTAAATGTTTTATAAGCAACAATAATATAATCGAAGTGGTAGTTTCATGGACAATTGTTTTGAATGAAAACCAATGTCTTATCGAGTAAAACACATTACACATGTAAGCCACCGTCCAGTGGTGAGATCTAGTTTGACAGGTGGCAAAGATTAAAGCATGCACTTCTGTTGCTTTGAACAAAGTACACTAGAGCTTTAGGGGCCTAAAAGTGAATTTGCTTACAATGTCAATCAGTACAGAGATCACACACAGTTAATTAGAAAGATGATAGGCCACCTACACCAACTGGCAGGAACTGTGTTGAACTTGCATATATTGAATGTTTTGTGATATCGAATTTAACAGCCATGATTGTCTAGCTCTCTGCTGCCAACACTGTGACGCCACATTGAGATGGCATTGTGACTTCTATTTTGATGTTAAAAACGAAATAGTTCATTTAGCCATGATATAGAGGTTGGTGTTTGGACCTGGTGTTTGGATAGTATGGTATGACAGGTGTAGAATATCAGGTGTCTATCACTGTGAATATCACTATCTACTAGTCCTGCAGTATATCTATCTCTCATTGTCAGCAGTGAAACGCAGGTATGTGGGGAAGCACAGTAGAGGACAGAGATGAATCCACCCTCCAACAATATGATATACATTTTAGGTGAAGCTATTTGTTATTGTCTTTGTATAAAACAGCTGGTTAATGGTATCAGTTTATGTTTTATGTCATTTTATTGTAATTTATTTATTTGTGATGAATCAAATTAGTGATGTTTCATAAGTTACTCATGGCATGCTTGGTGCAATGTTGGATTCTTCAATTGAGTGCAATATGTTTTTAATTATTAAAATACATTTTAAAACAAATATTTATGTAAATATTTAAATTAAAACCTTTTTAGAGTTTTTTTTACTGCTTATATACATCAAATTTTAAATTGAGAGGGAAAACTATTGTGAAATGATTTCTACTTTCCAATAAGTTGTTTAGTTGTCTACTGCATACAAAGTGCAAATTGTGGATTTATCTCATACCTTTTACCTTGTTTGGTCACCAGTTTCCAGGATGTTCAAAGGATCACAGTTTCAACAGAATCCTGATCACCTATATTCACCTTTATTCATTGGTCTACAAGGACAGTGATACAAATTTTAGGTGACAAAAACAGCAGAAGAATGCTGGAGAATGCTTGTTTGCGAGGTAGCTCAGCCTCCTTTCCCTAAAATGGATCAAATGTGACAAACTAGAATGAGCAGCCTGCAAATCCTTTTTATTTTGAGTATTTGCATTATCAATGTGCTTATATTATCCATTGTGTTAAAATAAATGATTAAGAAAGAAAGGAAATTTGATCATGTCGATAATGAGTTACCTTTCCATTCTGAGCTTGTTGACCGACTGATGTCAACGTGTTCCTGAGCTTCTGCCAGCACATGCTCAACCTGGTGGGTGTTGGCCTGCTGTTTGCAAATTGGTGGATTGAAAAAGTAGACATAACCATCCCGAAAAGGTTGATTATTTATCATGGAGATGTACTACACTCATTTGGAATGATGGTAATTATCAGTTACCTTCACAGTGTCTCATGAAGACCATAAGGATATTCATCAACAAGAGTTAAGATTGTTTAAAGTTCACTATTGGCTATTAAGTTCTATAGCTTATATGGAAAACTAGATATGTATTCATACTAGACTTGATTTACCGATTTCCCAGCCTGTCTCATGTAAGACTTAATTTTCAGCTGCAACTTGTTTACAAGTTCTTGCAATCTGTTGACATTCGTATCTTCTTCAGGCTGTCGTTAAGAGAAGCTTGATTAATACGATGATTAGCTGAAAATGTATCTCATAAGATGTTTTGATTCCAGTCCCAAACCTGGTAAGTGAGGTCCTTTACTTTCCTCTCATATTTAAGACACCTTTAATGTCATCTGCACCCCATCATTGTTCAGAATCAATTTCCCTTCAAGCTCAAAGCCCTTCAAAAAATATTTATTTTACTGAAAGTTAATGACATTTGAAAATGTATTATGCAAGTCAACATTTGCAATCATTTACCCTGGACTCCAGTTTCTGGAGCTGCTTCTTGCCTACTTTCATGGCCAGGCTATCAGCTTCATTCAGACAGTGCTGCAGGTCCTTCACTGTGACCTCCAGGTTCTTCTTCCTCCCCTGCCGCAGCCTTACATAGAGAACAAAGAGGAGAGGTTTGAGTTTATAGAAGTCAATGATGGAAAAATAGGAGCTTCAACACAAATAAACACAACAGTAATGTATTTGACTGTGATTGAACTCACATCACTGATGGCCTTCTTGGCCTTCTCCTCCTTCTGGCTTCTTGAACAGTGTCCTCCACTTCTCCTTGGATTTGGACAAAGTCGGACTCCAGCTTCTTCCTAGTATTAATGAGGCTGGTGTTCTTAACAATGAAATCTGATTACATGATGTTACATGATCATTATGATTTTCCATGATGTCATGGAGAAACTACTTCATTACTGGGAACTGCAGCAGTCCCACACGCTCACTGGCATCCAGCAGCTCCTGCTCATCTACGTTGCATGCTCTTCCATCTGCTCCAGGGCCGCTCTCAGCTCATCGATCTCTTCCTGCGCTCTACCATGGCCACCTGCTCCTTCTTAGAAGAGAGGACCTTTCGGTCTTTATTGGTCATTCTCAGTATTTTTTTGATATGGGAATGAAATTTGTTCTCTGCATTTAACCCATCCTATGGTACATGGGAACAGTGGGCTGCTATGTTCAGTGCCCAGGGAGCAAGTTGGGGTTCACTGTCTTGCTTAAAGACACTTAACGACATGCAGACAATTTGGAGGTGGGGATCGAACCGCTGACCCTACGGTTTGTGGACGACCTGCTCTGTCCACCCACTCTATCCACTGAGTTACTGCCACTTCATGTGCTGCTTGGATAGTCTTTTACTGGGAAGTCCATGTTGATATGTTGTGCTCTCGCCTTCAGCAAAGACTATACTTTCTATGTAGACTCAGGGTCTTCGAGGTTGACCAGAAGCGTATGTTTTTGTTTTATCCGGCTGTGTTGGAAAGTGTCATTGGTTTTTGGCATGTCTGCGTGGTATGGCAATCTCTCTGTCCATGTTAAATCTAAACTTAATCGTCTGGTCCAGACAGCAATGAAGGTCGTAGTCTATGAAGAGTCTGTCCTCTTGCCGCAGAGAGCATTATCCGATCCTGCTCACATCCTCAATTCAGAATACCAACCGTTACCATCTGGCAAACGATACAGAGTCCCCATATGCAAAGTTAACAGATTTAAATATTCCTTTGTCCCTACCGCCAATAGAATAATAAATAAGATTAGGTAAACAGTTTGAGGTGAACATATTGACGCGTTGATGCTCTGCTCTGACTAGTGTACCTTGTACGGAAATTTGTGGGAATGTGCAATATGTGTATTTATTATATGTATGTATTTATTGAAGCATCAGGTAGCATTGCATTTGTTTGTTGTTGTGCAGCTGTGTTGTCTATGTGTTTGGTGCGCAAATGTGCACTTTTTATCTTTTTAACTATGGCGACAGCTTGTCTCAGCACTTGGGAGTCCAAGACAAATTTCCCTTAGGGGACAATAAAGTATATATTGATGTATTCTTGTCCTCTCAGGGCATCATCAAGGTGCAGTTGGGCATCCTGAACACATTTTAAATGTTTTAATATTGAAAGTATATTTGTTTATCAGCCATATATTAACTTAGGCTCCAAGTACCTTAAACTGTCCCTTGATGTTTCTACGTCGTCTGGGGCTTCAGAAGCCTGACAATTGACATGGCTCAACTGAATCTCCAGCTCACTGAGATCACCTTCCATCTTCTTCTTGATTCTCAGGGCATCATTTCTGCTGCTGATCTGAGTCCAAGCCCAATTGACCTAAAACACTAAAGAACACTAATTCACACTACTGTAAAATAATTCTGAAATGCATAGTCAAATTACCCATATACTGTATGTGCAGATTTGTGAATAAACTCGAAAATTAAAATAAAGACTCATCAAATAAACAATATATTACTTTCATGTGGTAATGCAAAGTGTGAAGACATCACAGAAACAATGCAAACACGCATTATAGTGAAAATTATTAAAGCAAACTTCTGATTTGCACGGTACTTGTTTAAACACTCAACAATTTGATCTGAAAACAGTTTTTGGCATGCAAGGCAAACAAAAAAAAAATTGGAAACTGCTGACCTTCAACAACAAAACCTGTTAACAACTTTTCTCCAGCCCATTTGTTAAGGCCTGTAACTTAGGTTTGAGTTGCTTTCTCCCATCATCAAGATTCAAGGACAACCTGGATGAACCACCAAGAAGCCACTGAGTTTCTCAGGGTAGCTCAAATGCAATCCAAACAAAATCACCACTGAATCTGTCCAAGATCTGTGAGACATGACAACCTGATCATCAAGGGCGATTGACACATGGTGAGTTTCAGAGGGAATTCCTGCAGGCACCGCCTCTTCATTGACCACTGCCACCAGAGCTACTGCTCCCTCCTGGGCTTCCTCCAACTCATCCTGAAAAAGGAACACGTGTGTGTGAGTGCAACTGTTGAAATCATCAGGCTAATGATCCAAGAGAAAACATAACTTATGCAATTGCTTCCACATTTTTACATGCAAGCTAAGAGTACAAGATTATTTATGAAGATTATCACCCACAGTTTTTCCTTCGATATGAGGGGAAAGTTCTAGTCTGTGTCTTTACTTGGTACAAATGTTTAGCTCAGAATATCTGTATAGTGATCATCTTATGGTAAGGTTTCTCTTTTTTATCTGCTTCAAGACATAACCAAGGCCACCCATCATTTCAAATCCATTTGATATTTGTGAGGATCTGGACTTATTGTAGAAGCTTAGAAGAGCACAAGCACAATGGCTATCAAATCAACTACACGGACAGGGATCAAAAGAGAAGAGTAGGGAGTTAATTATGCTCAGTTATTTATAAACTTTTAATTTGTGTTCCAAATATGGCACTTTTGAACTCCTTCAAGTACAGTAGTAGGCCAGCCAGTGCTGCTGTTCTAGCTGAACTCATGTTTTTGTCCTGTTGCACAAACAAAGACAAGGTATGCATAAGAGGAGGTTAGGGTCTGTTCACATTTATCAATCTAAGGCATTAAAACTATTTTTACCTGTTCCTCATATGCCATCAAAACTTTTTCCATCTTCTCACCAAAACCTCCAGTCTTCCTCTTTTTGTAGCGCTTTAGTGTTGGGTTTAGGGGTTGGGGAGACCAAAATGCAGAACACACACAAACTGAGTAGTGACAACAGTTTTAATGGTAGAACAGGAGATTAATGATGGATGGTTCCAGGTGGGTGAAGGTGAAAGATGGACCAATGGCAGGTAGCAGATGAAGCAGGGAGCAGGGAAGTGGTAGGCAGGGTACAAGCAATTCGAAAGCGTCAGGCTGGCAACTGGTTCTGGAAACACAAGGAAAGCGGAGAGATGAACACGACGTAGCAGCTCAGTACTTTGCTGGAGACTAACTACAGCGAGGAAGAGAAATCAGAGTCTGAACGTGTATCTACCACTCTGATTGACGGACAATCAGACGAAGTCTGGAAGGAGAGCCGAAGTATATGTACTGCAGGGGGTGATTGGTTGATGAAGACCAGGTGCGCCAGCTGCTGAACTCCCGAATTGGAATGAGTGCCCACCAGGACAACACAGACAGACAAGGAAAAACACAATAGGAATGGGGAGCAGCTGATTTCATGACATTTAGCAGCTGAGGTGTGTATTTGTCAAGTGCAGCAAATAAGTAAAATGGTAGATTTTCATTGGTGATCCTGAATTACCCTTAGAGCTGCATGGAAAACAAAAACAAAAAAAACCTGCCAATATATATTCTTTTTACATTTACGTACATGTTTTGGATATGTGCCATTGTGGAAAATGTGCTATTATGCCCACAGAAGATGAGAATATTTGCTGCTTGGAGATACCACGGGTAACTCACCACTAAACTGGAAACTAATTTGTCTAACTAAAAATGACACCATTTCTAATTCTAATTCTAAGTAGGTTACTAGACGACTACGGGAGGTGGAAGAACAGCTCACGTGTATGGTTGACCATCCTGGATTGGAGCCTGTCTGCCTCAATGTCTACTCTCTACAGAATGCCGGCCAAATATACAGAGCTGACTATGGTCCTCTACAGTTGAGAGGAATACACCAGGTGGAATACATACTTTCATTCATTAGACACTGTAAAGGATTTATTTACATCAGAGGGGGGGAAAAACATTGAACATCGTCACAAAACAAGCATAGGATATGATGAATTGATTTCAACCCTTATCATTTACATTTAGGGCATTTAGCAGACGGTTTTATCCAAAGCAACTTACAATAAGTACATTTGTCAGAAGGTGAAACATTTCATTGCTGTTAATACACTAAGCAAGTCACAGCCTTACCAAAGGTCGGCTGTGTCATTTGAGGTTTAGCTCTGCACTCTGCCTTCCTTTGGAAAGGAGATTTTGAAGAGGGGTACACCATCCTCCGTGGTCAGTCTGCATTTTCATTATAATGCTAGCCAGGTAGAGTCTGGAAGTACAAGACAAAATGTGTTAATATTGACAGATATTTTAGGCAATTATCTCATCATTAAAATGCTAGAACTACCGCGGGCACATAGCTAGTAGATTTTAACATACAGTTGTATTTGTTGGCAGTTGGGTGACCAGACATTCATAAAAAAGCGAGACATTCCCCGATATCCAAGCAGTTGAGAATGAGATCAGTGCCTGTAGCCCTGTTGCTGTTTTTGGCGTCTCAAATTTTGCCCATTCTCATCTGATCACCCCGGTTAATATCTGAATGGATATTGGATGTAAAATGGATCATCTGTTTTATGAAGTTGGTCTTCTCGCATCAGTGGCGATGAATTCATCGAACATCATCGATGCTCTTGACAGTAATTTCACCCTGACTGATCATGTGATAGTCATATGGGTTGGTGGTGATTGGGAGGACCTCTGGAGAAATTAAATTGTGTTATATTATGTATGTAGCCTACTGTTGGTGAGAAGTCACCACAGTAGCATGCAGTGTTTATTCTAACACAAAATCTACTACCTAGGAGCTCAGGCTTGCGGCAAGTCAGGAGCTGAGATATTGTAGCTTATTGTAGCTTTTCTTCTTTGACAGCTGGACAGCTGGAATGTCACCCTGGACTTTTCCAGCAGATATATGCTTCATGTAGGGAGCAAGATCAATTAATTTTAAACATGAAACAAGCCATGTTTCAGCACACAACCAATTCAATATATTTTCAATAGATTTCCAGTTGTTCCAACGTGGATTCTGATGTACCCTGATGGAGACGAGAAAGTGATTTAGAGAGATACTTTTGTGTTCTCTATTGTGTTCCATTCCAAATGTTTAAATAAATAAATAGAAATGCTTACAATATGAGAAGTCTTTTTGCATTACCGTAGGCCTCAAGCAGGGGGTTAGCTGCAATGATCTGATCCTCCAGTGACCCCTTTAGTATAATTAAAGATATCATTACCATAGTGACCATGCATAGTGACAAGGAGGTGATATTTGAATCACCATTCACACATGGTACTTTCGTGAATTAGTTGCCCACTACCACAACTATGACCAGTTTAATATAAGGCCAGTACCTGCATTTTGCCAGAGCTGTGCTCTGCCTTCTTGCCACCAGCCACTGTGATTGTTGCAAAGTACTGGATGACACAGTTGGTGTTCACAGTCTTTCCTGCACCAGATTCTCCACTTAGGGGTGAAAATCAATTATCAATAAACATTTACACCTTGTTGTTTACCATGACTGCACTCATCGCCTAGTAGTCTATCATTAAAATTACATTGAAATTAAATCTACTTTGAAATCTTTTTTCTGACTACAGATAATACAGACTCATATGACACCACACACCCAAACTGTTCCTAAATAGTCAACTTACTTGATAAGGACATTGATTTTCACAATCTGAAAGAAAAAAGCCTATATATTACTGGACTGTGACTGATATTAAGAAGATGTAATTTGGTAAATGCATACTAATTGCAATAAAGACTTACAAAGACATACAACTACAGGAAAAAACTATTCCTATAAATGTTTTTGATACCTGTGAACATGAACTGATAAGCATTGTCAGAGATGAAGAAGATATGGGGTGGAGCCTCAATCCTCTTCTTGCCCCTGTATGCATTCACCACCGAAGCATCGTATACTGGGAGCCACTTATAGGGGTTCACAGTGACGCAGAAGAGCCCAGAGTAGGTCTGTCTCAACCAGAATACATACAGTATGTCAGTATGCCCTTGTTACATTATATGACTAAAGGGTTCCATGTGCATTGAGGGTTGAGACTCACATAGATCATCCATGCTGCATAGTACTCTTTAAGGTTATACAGCACAGTGTCAATGCTGTCATATTTTGGGGAATTCATGGGGAAGAATTCATCTTCTTTTACACTGATAGTCTTCCAAACAAGCAAAGACACATAAAGCACAAGTGAATTTGTGAAATTGTGCTCTATACAGTATATAGGCTACTCTATAATACACTAATTGTTATCATAATGGTAACATTTTCCCCACATACTATAACCAAAAAACATGGACCAAGAAGCCCAAAATGTGTCATCACACATTACATTGCAGTTTGGTATAACACAACAAAAATATGATATGCTGTGTGTTAATATCATATTTTTTAACCACATCCTAAATAAAATCACGTTTAAGTGAAGTTAATGTGAATTTGTATGCTTACATCTTTCGTAGCTTACATCATACTGTGCTTGCCCACTTCTTGGTATGTAATCATATTATTATATTATTATCAGTATTATCAATATTATACAGTATTATTGTTCTTGATTTCTATATCTTGAGCAGAGCAATTGTGTCAAGGAAATTCCATCAAAATGAATAAAGTACTCAGTACTTAATCTGAATATCCATAGCTAAAGCCTTAGGCCTATATGAATCTTAGCCTTTTAAGTCCTTAATGCATGGCCAATTTTTGTATGCTTCTACTCAGATGCTCCTACCCTAGTATTAGGTGACAGGCTGAGATCCAGTGTAACTGGTCCCAACTTTCCACAGAGTGTACCCACAGTGGGTTTGGGCCACGAAGAGGGATGGGCCACCATCCCTCTTCATCAGCTTCTCCTTGAAGTACATCTCCTTGGGCTCAGTAGCAAAGAATGATTTTTTAGCATTGAATGAGGCCTTCTGGGCCTCAATCCTCTCCCTCTCTGGCTTCCTTAGGAACACAGCTGCCGAGCCAAAATACTCCATTTCATCACCCCCCATGATGGCTCCTTACACTGGTATTATATTAACACATAACTAGCAAGTGTTCTATTGAATCAATGTTTTTACTATTTATTAGGCACACTTAAAATATAAAGAGATTTGTCTACAATACAATAAAATAATGTCAAAGAGTAGACAATTTAAAGGAATGATCAAGTATTTTCTGTTACCTTTTTTCCCTCCCCTTAGAAGAACAGCTGGCAGTGGTTTGATGATTCTAAAATAGATAAACCAATTAGGTTTACTTTAATCATCATTATTTTTTATTTTCCATTCATATGCTCACACTGCACTTTGAATTCTATTCATTCCATTGTTCCCTCTGAGACAATGTTGGCATGTGGACCTGCTCTACATTGTTCCGTGATGTGCTGGCTTTCCTCAAGCTAATAAAACACTCACTTACCTTGACTGGTTGCCTGTCAGTGCTTTGTCTCATGGCTGCATCTTATATAGAAGGATACTGTAAGTGTTCGCTCAGCAGAAAGCACTTGCAGTATTCAGTCATGATGTTTCACACTGGACAGGTATTTTTGCCCTTGATTGATGAAACGTGGCATCCTTCAGTCCCGTGGCAATAGGGACATTTTATACCACTTTCTGATTGACTGACTATTGTAGACATTAGGATACATATTAAAAGAAAATAGTAAATATTGTAATTTTGTGTTTGTGAGGTTTTTTATGTCTTGTATGTATAGTATGTGGTGTCACTGAAATAATAGGTAAGCGTGTGGCTTACCTATTATTTCAGTTATTTCAGTGACACCACACACTATACAGTAATTTCTAAATATTTTAATAACAATACATTACAGAGAAAGGAAACATATGTACTACAACTGTTCTCACCTGTCATGTCCATTGGGTAAAAGAACAATTAAAACCAGGCATTGAGTTTCAAAGACTAAAATAGGACAACATAGCATTTCTTAACCTTGTGTAAACAGTGTCCTGGGAGGCATATCGGTTACTCAAGTTCAGACATTGTTTTGGTCTAATGTGTCATCTCCTTAATGCAACTTGGCACTATTTGAGAGCCCATTTTAGCTGTGGAGAAGCTCTCAGATGTCACATAGGTTTTCCATTAAAAAAAAAAAACTCCTTAGCTAGGCTACCAAATCTTGAATTTACATTAACTTAAAATGTAAAGCACCTTTCAACCTCCAAATGTTTACTAAGCATCTTTATTTGGCAATTTTAATGCCAACGCCCTGACATTTATACTCATTGGCTTGTACAATGTACTCAGGTGATCACAAGTGCTGTAGCTCTAGTTTGGTTCAAGAAGCTCCTATGCCCCTTCACTCCTATAAATAGATGGATTGTTAAATCACATATTAAAATAACTAATTACAAGTTTATAACAAACTTATGCAGTTGATACAATGAAAAAAGATTATACTCAAATAAGCTACTTAAGACAAGACTTAACCTTAAACCATTTTGCTTAGATCACTTTTAGATGTTTTCTCCCCTCAAATGTAAATATAACATTTTTCAATACTACATCTATTAAGTCATATCAGCAATCTAATCATTTTAGTAAAAGGAATAATTTTCAGAATATTACAGTACTATTACAATATTAACCAATGTTATCTGAGGGAAACCCCAAGTCAATCATATTTTAGGATTCCTCGTAAATATTAAATAACATAAAACAACAGATGTTTCTGTTTCTGTGTACAATGGACCATATGACGCTCCTTCACCCACTGCCTCCCATCCCTTTCTCCTTGTCTCTAGTTAGTGTGGGTATGTCAAACATTTTCACCCATGAGGTTGCTCTCTTGTGCTGGAAATCATTGTACACCAGTTAGCAATAATGCAGAACTCTCAAATCAAGAAAATAATAGCATCTGTTTTATCTATTTATTCTTAAGTTGTGAATAAACAGTATTATTTATTATAATGCCAATTGCCATTTACGAAGACATCCACAAAAATAAAAATCTGATTTTGTGAATCATTTAGAATGATCATGACTTCACAACAGGCGTTTCTGTTGTCTCAGCGGTGTGGATGTATTTTTGGTACCAATCCTTTTAATGCTCTTCTAATACAGTGTCCTTACAGACTGTCTGAAGAGAAGGAAAACCTTGCAGCTTGACCTTCCATCAGAGCAACTATTTGTTCTCCCATAGTCAACAAGAGAAGGATCAAGTTATATGTGCGGGAGTCTGCGTTCTTTCCTTTATGACAGAGGACACTGAACCGGCATAGGTGGCAGAAGGTCATTAAGAACTAAGTGCTGAGGACTTCACACCTCACCAAATAGGCAAATATATTCAATGTAAATGTGTTACTTGATCTCTTATGCTGCAGCGTTTTCCTTATTGGTAGGAACACAAATATAGCCGTCTCCATGTCCTCAGAGTTTAACAATTTCTTATTTATAGCCCCACGTCTTATTGGGAAACGGTCTTTGATATCGCACTGTCTTGTTGTTCTGCTCCTCCTATGGTGCTCACTGGATCATTTGAAACATTGCCAATGTTGATCCATTGCATTGCAACAGTAATAATACCCATTGGAATGTGCATTGAAGAAAATGGATGGGGAAAAAAAGTATATGGATGGAAAAAAAATCTGACTTTTGAGCTAACTTCCTACAAAAAGATGTCAAACTTATTTTAGAACTAAATAGTTAGTCATGACTTTTCTTAACCAACAAATGCTTTTTGGTAGCAATACCACACAGATCACATCAGCATTTTATTCACATGAGCTGAATCAGTATTCAATATTTGAATATTTTCCTTTTCAATATTTAATTTGTTGACAAAGGAGGCTAAGCAGAGAACGTAAGATACTTTCATGGATCATTACTATCAAAA
This sequence comes from Phycis blennoides, assembly GCA_900302315.1. Lineage (NCBI taxonomy): Eukaryota > Metazoa > Chordata > Actinopteri > Gadiformes > Phycidae > Phycis > Phycis blennoides. Next base: position 107,696 of record OMKI01057090.1, on the reverse strand, counting down.
GTCACGCTTCGGAAAAATGGTGCTGAAACACATTGACATTCTCCTTGATCAAACATAATAAAAAAAAGACAACATGATATCTTGCACATTTATTTTTTATTGCTCACTAGTTGCTCACAATCGAGTAATACAAATCATATTGTATGATTCCTTGATATTGTGTCACACCTATATGGTGGTCATTCTTCATCCTTTCCCTTTAAATGAATATGAAAGACAATCAATGGTTAGTATATGTATTTCCATGGCTTATCAAAATGTCAATAAGGTGTAAATCATTCAAAAAAGTCCTGTAAGTCCTATAATATTTTTGGGCAAAAAATCCTACAAATCCTAAAAAAGAATGCTGTACAGCACTATTACTGAATTGTTATAGATAGGCACTTATTGAATGTGTAACACTAAGTGAACCCCACACCTTGCCAATTTCACGACTTTTGGCTCTGAGCTTGTTGACCTGGGACTCTGAGATGTCAGCGCGTTCCTGAGCTTCTTCCAGCTCATGCTGGACCTTCCTGTACCTGGACAGGTGGGTGTTGGCCTGCTCCTCCTGTGTCATGAAACATATTTTGTAAATTGTGAGCCTTTTAATCAAAATGGTGATTTCATTAAAGCCAAAGAGAATTGAGTGTGACTCACAGACTCCTCAGCCTGCCTCTTGTAGGCCTTCATCTTCAACTGCAGCTTATCCACCAGATCTTGGAGTCTAGTGATATTCTTCTTGTCCTCCTCAGT